>JAEBDU010013417.1:115056-138587 GCA_016802625.1 Heliconius numata | reverse complement strand
ATATGCAATGGCTTCGAGAATACGACGCAAAGTTGGGATAGCAAGTGGACATTAGGTTCCCAGGTTCCCTTTGCCTATCTTATGTGTGGTATGCAGCGTGAAACTAAAAAAGTGATATAACTTTTCTTAAAATATAAAATAAGTGGTACTTAAGATTAAATTATCGGAATCGTCGTCGTCGTCGTCGGATAAAATTGCTCAAATGTCTATTGTTTATATTTTACTTGTTATGTTTTTCCTGTTCTTTCTATAAAATACAATCTTTAAAATTTTTTTTCTATAAAATACAATCTTTAAAAATACACATTCAAAATTTATTTACATAAAAAAAAACAAATAATGATATGATTAATTTCTCATTGACACAGATGTTGCAAAGTCAGCTGAATGTGAATGTACTTGTAATAAGTGCATTCACTTATTTTACGCAAGTTATTTGCTCGTGATATAATATACACCAATGTAATTTAGTTCCAAGATGTACGAGATGATGTTCTTAATCTGTTGGGATTTGTAAAATTGCTTAACTTAAATTTAAATTAAATTCTAAAATTGTTATTAAAATTATATAATTTTAGTTATATAAAAAGTCGTGGTGCGTCTGTATTTAAGCGCGACAGTTATGTTATGGGTTTCCACAAGTCAAGACGATTTAAGCTCGAGGAATATTAGTTTTCTCGCTCTGGTTACAAGACAAAGTGCGGTGTTGAGTTCCACCACACAACTTGCAATGTCTCGAAAATTGAGCTGTGCATAAGAACTAAACAGTCTCTTTAAATTTCACTAGATAGTGTTTAAATTTAAACTATATTATACAAACATAGAAGAATTATAAGTTGCAACTTACTTTATGTGGACTAAGAATCTTCTTCTTCTTGACATCCTCGTAGCAAATTTCAGAAATAATCTATTAAAACAAACAATTTTTGACTTCTGACATTTCTAATACATTTTATACAGAAAGTTCGTAATACTTTTTTTAATATAAGTTTTTGTGAGAAAATAAATAACATCTATTAAAGTAGATGCTATGATATATCAAAATACCATCATCAGTGGTAAGCCGCAATCATGATGAGTTGGATGTTACAACACCGATAAAGTTTCAGTGGCGAGGTCAGAGGTAGCGGCGGATCTAATAACTTTAGCTCCACTATTCATTTCAAGTACTTTTAAATAAAATCGTAATAATTTACGTCATTCTAGCACAATTCCGTGAATACTTGTATTTGGTTGTTTGCTTGCTAATACTACTTCTGTATCTAAATTTCCCGGGAAAACACGGTTTTGCAGACATTAAGCAAAACGCAATGTCTTTAATTGAACTAAAATTGGAAAACCCAGTGTACCGTTAGTTGACTTTTCCTACCTATCGTACAAAATAAGGTGTGATATTTAGAATTAAATAAAAAATAAGAAAAATAAATACTATATAATACATACTCTTAATAATATAATCGATTGAGGTTAGCTACGTTGTCAGTGCTCTTTCATTTCATTTTTAATAATACCTTTTGACTTAAACGCTTGTTACAAAAAACTTACATTCGAACGCTCTTCAACTCTATAATTGAATATATATTGGCTCTAATGGAGTTTCAATATAAATAAAATCGTGATAAAAATAAAGTACAATCTTCTGTTGGATTACAAATTGATATTTGAAGGTTGCATCTTTAATGCAACTATTATGAGATTGCATCATTGTAAATTCTGCTTAAATCCGTATAACACTTACTTCTTTTAAATTACTCAAACGTGTACTGAAATTGTGCCAAAAGTGCAACGGCCAGTGAGAAAGAAATATTACACAAATATGTGCAAATAAAAACATACAGATTAAAGTTAAATATTAGTTATTAGATTTGCAATAGACAATTCTAAGCAAAATATTATTCTCTTCTTGCAGTTTATATAATTGAAATCTATTGTATAATGGTTGATTATTAGTTTAAAACGCAAGTTTGCCCGCTTGCTGAACTCTCTCTCTGTCTCTGATGAACTCAAATGAAAGATTTGTTCAATTCAAAATAGAAATGAGTAAGATTAGCATTTTCAACCAAATTAGCTCTTCAATAGTTATTATTTTTCCAATTTCGCGCTGTATTTTACTAAACGGAGGGAGCCTAGTATTAAAACACTCCGCTCCTTTATACTAGTAGTACTTCTCACATTTTTCACTTTAATAAGTGATATGTAAATTAATTAATTTCAAATAATATAACGTCATAAAGATAAACGATACTATCCTGTCTGTATCGCTATCGACTACTGTAGCAAATCCTTTCATCTGTGAAAACCCAAACGACCTGGCGACGACAAGCCTTGAGAAACACACGCCGGACCACGCTCAAGTTGCATTGCGCCTGTATAAATCAATCTTATTATTCACGCTGGAAATTTCTTAAAGCTTTGCTTAAATCTATAGCTTTTTATACTTTGGTTAAATTATTTTAGGTTTTTTAATAAATATTAGGTAGATGCTATTTAGGTCGTTAAAATTTTCAATTACATCATTGATATGTGTATTAATATTAAAAGTGATAGTCTTAAATTATTTAAGATCTTGAAAATGCATATAAATATTAATAATGAAATAAATATAAATGATACCTCAACAGATATATACAAAACCATAGTTTACGCTAGAGCATAGCAATACATACCTTATATTGATATCATATTATTTTAAAAATAAATATATTTAAAGCATACTTTGCTGACATTTCATTAAGGGTTTTTGGTAGACTTGTCGTGATAAACGTCTTAATAAAAAATGCGGTCGTTACAGACAGGTAGCATGGACCTTTGATTACGGAACTCACGAAATATTTAACTTAAAAGTCTACGCGCGTTATATAAATACAAATATTTATTCAGAATTACTTACATACTTAAGAAAAAATATAATAAGTACAGTACACTAAAGTAGGTTTTTGTAACTCGTATAGCATTTATTTTAAAATATTCGCGATCGAAATTGAAGGTTTACAAAATTATAACAAGTTAAATATAAATGGACCGCCGTTATTTAATTCATATAATCTCAACATATCATTTTGTATAAAATATTACGCTTTGTAATATTTTAAACTTAATTTACTAAATAATATATCGACTTTGGCCAATCACTGAAAATTGCTTAATTATCTAAGTTAGTGAAAGGGACGGTTTGAACGACTTCGATACAAAGATAAGTAAATAATAGATTATGAAATTTTATGTGTATTGGAGTTGTATATTTGAGAGGTACTAAAAATCTATTGAAAGTAAATTTAGGTCATTTTAGGCCAGTACTAGTTGTCGTCCGCAACTTAGTTTGACTTGTGGACTCTATGGAGCTGAAAATTAGGTTTTCTCTTTGCTGTAGCAGTTTTCCTGCATATTGATCAGTTGGCAGAGAGGCCTTAGTGTAAAATCCCTCATTTCATATTCGAAAATTTCTGGAATTTCTGTCGTAATCCCTCTACAGACTCCCAAAGGAATTTTGTCATTGCTCTATGTCTTCTCTCATTGGCATTTACTTAGTGAGAAACAACAGATTGTACACATATTCTGTATTTCATGAAGATTCTTCCTTAGGATTATAAGAGTTTACTAGCAAACGCTAGGTCATTCAAATTATAATCATAGTTATATTTAAAATTAAAATCTGTAATATTTTAATAGAGCTAGTTAGTGTGTTTAAAAGTCGACTAGTTTTTGTTCTAATAACATTAATGCGAGCTCGCGGAAATAAGAATTTAAAAGCTTTACGAGTGTGGTTAGTGCTAATTAGAGCAATAAGCTAAGGTTAGTTATTAAACTTGCCCATTACACTATAATATAAGAGACAAATCGGGATATTACAAAGATTTGGTTCTGTCTGTCCGTCGGTAACCAGGCCATATTGGATGATCTGTGATAGTAAGACAGTTCAAATATAACATACACTACTAGGGAAGTTAGGACCTAGTGTTAAGACACTCCGTTTTCATTAGACACTTCCATTCCACCGCATTCTGAAGGCATTACGTGTTGAGCGGCTGAACTCAACTGGGCTTTGCCTCGTTCTGGTAACGTAGGAAATGAAAATATTAATTATTTCATCTTATCGAGTGTGAATCGAACCCACAATCTGTTGCCTTTACAGTCGCTCGCTTGTGCCCCTGGGTTACGATTGACCTTTAGAATTAGCACAGAAAATAAAGTTATAATAACGTAATAGCATCAGGATTCCTTGGCTCGAGTCCATACAGTTTTATATCGATTATAGGTAGTCGTTAGGAGCGATTGCCGCACTAGATTACCTTGTCCTTTTGCATGTAAAATAATTAGTACATTAGTTCTTTTAAGTGATATAACATACAAGATGATTTTGATTAATGATATTTATATAATAATTTTTATTATTTATAAATTAATTAAGGTTAAGTACGCTGAATTATTTATATATTTTTTTTGAAAAAGCCAGCTTTAGAAGAGAGAGCTTTACTACGTAATTCTATAATTTAAAAATATTTAGTAATAATTTCATTCTTTCGATTTCAGGTAATTATTGTCCAGCTTTATACATAGTTAAGAACAGTAAGTAAATAAACATAGTCTCTGTATTTTAAAATAAATACCAATTTTAAACTGTTATCGATAGACTTCGCTTTTTTATTTTATGTCACTTACGAAATATGTTACACAATTTCGTTATAAAAAGTAAGCTTACGGTAAACTTATTTTTTAATGTTGACACAAATTTATTAGTTTATATAAAAATCGTGTTATATGTAAAAATAAACATTTTGAAATATCCGTTCTTATTTTAAACTATATATATGTATAATTTATATACAAACACTGATATAATTACGAAAAACAAATATTGGCGTTATAAGTATTGGCGTCTTTTTGCACAAATATCTTTTTAAATCAGATACTTAATTGTGGCATGATGATGGTGTCGATAAATGTAATATTTATACGTTTTTTTAGCTTCACGTTGTCTTCCACATAGAGCAGGATAGGCAAAAAGAAAGTGTTAAGACACTCCAGTCCCTATTTTCCTCTTAATATTCGAGACGTAGCGTATTTAGTGGCGGAACTCTAAACTTCATTTTGTCTTTTTTTTTGGAGCGAAAAAATTAAATAATTAATATTTCCAAGTGGGAAGTGCCATGCCACCGCAAAACGACGATTTAAAAATGCAAATTGAATAGTACTAATACGTAATTAAATCTAGTTTTTAATTTATAGTGTATTTATAATCATTAGTTGATTCAAGGTAGTACCCAAAAAAAAAAAAATTTAAAAAGGGCTTAGCATATATTAAAAAAAATATGCTGACATTTAAAGTAAAATATCACATTTAAATGTGTAAACAAAGGACGAATATGTTTTCGTTAATAAAAATTCCATTTTCATGAAGAAAATCTTTTTGTTTTTCTGACCTATTATATTATTGATTTTGATAGTTACTTAATATATGAAATCACACACATTCAAACCACATTTATAATTTGTGGTATATAAATTTCTTGAGGAGTATAGACAAGCATTAAAAATTTAAACTCTACG
This sequence comes from Heliconius numata, assembly GCA_016802625.1. NCBI lineage: Eukaryota > Metazoa > Arthropoda > Insecta > Lepidoptera > Nymphalidae > Heliconius > Heliconius numata. The sequence continues at coordinate 133,040 of JAEBDU010013417.1, read as the reverse complement.
TACTCTCTCACTGAAATTCCTACGGGCACAGGAAAAGCGAGATTTTTGGTTTTACAGTCCACGCAACGCAACGTTATAGGCTATAAAGGCGTTTATGATAATGGAAAAAAATAACCCTTTTCATTATTATTTATGCTACTCTGCACATTAAAAATTTATCTCATAATAAACAAGCATCACAAAAAGTCGTCCAACATAATTTAAACGACTTTGACTATAGGCCATTAAAATTGAAGCGTGTAATTAAATATTGATTAGCTTTATTTATTTACGTCATTCAGATACGGAAAGAGATTTGAAAAAAATATAATATTCTAATTTATTATTGTGTGTTAATTTCTATAAGGATATAAAATTATTTTGAGGCCATTGTGGAACAGTGGTTCGTCATTTGGCTGTAAGCGTGACGATTTTAGGTTCGACTCCCAATCGCGTGAATGATTAAATCGTCGGCGTCAGTGCAGGATCTTCTAATGCAAAAATACTTTTTTTATAATAGATGAGTAAAACTATATGTGTATATTTGAAAAAGATATTGACATAAAAAAAATATTCATTCATTAAAGATTTCTAATAAATAGATGTAATATTACGGCCAACCGACTTCCGGAACCGGCAAAGTGTTTTCGTTTTGCTATCAATTATTATATCAGTACATGTGTAAGGATGTACCTACTTAAAAAGATAATGGATAAATCGACGATTATTATATTGATTGAACTACAAAGGTATATTAAAATTTCTCGTTTATTACAAATATTACACGTGAAAAGGCGATTCTAGGTAGTTTACTTGAAAAACATATTCGATAAACATATAGACTTTAAAATCTTTTTATAGGTTCTCATGGCACAGTAGAACTGTGTTTCTTGTGAGTTTGGTCCGCCTTTGAGAGAAAAATCTTTTTTCTTCCACTTAACATACTTAGAGGCCGTCACGGCGTAGTGGCACCAGTGTGACTGTAAGCGCGCCGGTAGTAGGTTGGATTCCCGCTCGGGATAATCAATCATTTTAATTTGCTCGCTCGCCGCACAAAGCAGAACGCGGCGTTGAGTTCCACTACTCAACATGATTCAAGACACTAGATTCTCTTTGTCTACTGTTTTGTATGCGATATAAAGGTTGTAGCTGATAAAATAAATATGAAAGACGTATTATATTTATAGATACATACTAATTAAAATAAATCAGTTTCACGGTGTATCTAGCGCACAGTAGAGTAGGCAGAGAGAACTTAGTATCAAGGCACTCCATTCTCCACTTTGAAAAGAATTTCTCATTTCTCCGAAATTCTGGAGGCAAATGAGAATATAAATTTAAATAAATATTCCATTTCCTCGAGTAGGGATCGAACCCACAACCAGTCGATTTTACAGTCACACTTTGTGCCCCTGTGCCAAGAGTACCTACCTCTTTAAAAAAATAGCAATGTTGCTTGATAATTAGTTTAATGACATTACCGCTTGTTGCTTCATTTCCTCGTTTGACTAGTTACATATACTTGTTTCGAAGTAAAATATTACAAATTGCTTTTTTTTCCTAAAAAACATATTAAATTTATTGTAGAAGTGAATCATAATTTTAAAAGTAAAAAAAAAACTTATTAATACCAATATCCGTACAGGTGCCAATAATATTGCTCCAGGACGTAGGACCTAATCGTGTAGAATGCAGGAGCATGTTGGATACAGACCCGAATGATTGAGACCTGTGTTGGATACACGGGTTCTGCTGTAGCACCTGTAGGTGCTCTTTACATACTCTACGAAATACAGGGACACGAATATAAGAAAAAACTTCATATCCAGTAGTCACTGTAATATAGTTTCTTATAATACTATAAAAAAACACTTTCAGAGAGAGTCGAATGTTCCGATTGATCGTTAATGAATTTGTAAACGATAAAGTATAAAAAAAATATAACTACGTCTATCTACGTCACTATGTCGCTTTAGCAAGTCATAGAATGAGGAAACGGATTGCGTTTTTAATATTATGTATTTTATGTTTTGCCTTCGTTCATAATTACTTAATTTTATATGAATTTTCTTGGAAAATTGTTACGATAGGCTACATATGGATTAATATGGATATATGGATAATCTCTTTTAAATTTATATACTGTATGTATTTTAATTATAATTATTCTCATTTTCCCGCTCTGGTAGTCATCGTTGAGATCCGTCACTATACCTCACACCTTCTATCCGTTTCAAGTTATAATGTTAGTTAACGTTTTTAAGGTTAAGTGTTTTTTCACTTAAATAGACTAAATATTTTTTTTATATATACAAATAATATAAATATGTTGCTATTATATATTTTTTTAATATCCGCTGCGTACCCGCGTGTTAACGCTACGTGAAAATGTTGTACGGTTTGTCATAAAAACCTACGTTTCCTAAGTATAGAATAACACTTTAAAATTGCTAAAAATATTTCCAAGGAAGTCTAAATGCCATTGACCCTTAAGCGATTAATTTTAAACTCAATTAACTTTTTTCATGCAATCGTGATCTGACGTTCTCAAACCATAGGACTTTGATAAATGTCATGCATGTGACATATACACATGTATGAAATGCCATCAGATGAACTATTAAATCGAAAAATATTTGACTTTTCCTCCTACCACAAAAAACTAATACAAGGTTGATTTATTTTAAGTGAATTAACTAATAATAGCATTAAACTTTAAATAATATCTATAAAAAATTGAGTTGTAGATTATTTTTGCCTTTTATAGGAAAATATGTATACAAGAATTGGATCGGGAACTGCATTTCACAGAAAGAGCTTTGAGAAATATTATTAAAATAGAAAAAATATAAATACATACACGTAAGTAAAAAAATAAAAATGCTTTACTTCGTGAATTAATTGTGACGTATATGAATTCGATTTCCACTCGAGGAACACACTTAACATGCAATGCCTCAAGAATTGTGGGAAACGGAAGTGCTGTAATGGTGAACAGAGTGTCTTTACACTAGGTTCCTAGGTTCCCTCTGCCTACTTTTGCTTATGAGCGGAATACAGCGTGAAGCTTAAAAAAATCGGAGCTGTCAGTGTGACAGTGTTAAATTGTATTGAAAATGTAAAGGCAATAAAAACGTTCTTAAACTTTCAAATAGTTTTACATCAATAAATTATGACTTGAATAAATGACCTGCAGGCTATATTTCTTCCAAACGAAAATTACAAGTTTATAGTAGGATTTATAGGATAAATGTTTTCCCATGAGAAATATTTCTACGATAACATACCATCTGCCTCGAATTTGTAGTAATAAGGCGTATATTTTGTATGTACTTTGTAGTAAGTGGTTTTTGTTTCGTTGTTAGTACTTCTTCTTCAAAGTTTTTTAAAGCTGTTAATATGTATATAATGGAAGTGACTTATTTTAATAATATAGCTGCTTTGGCTAGACACGAGTGGGAATTGAACTTACAACCAGTCGAGTTTACAGTCACACTTATTAGTTATTTAGCACATCTATTAGTTTTTTTCATTTGATAACGCGGACAAAGCCACAGGATTTGCTAGGTTTCTGTTAACAGAATAGTAGCATTTCAAGTCCACATCGATATAGCCTTTTAATAATAAGTTGTAATCTATCTGATCTAGTCCACTTTGTTTTCATCAGATTTACATTCCCTTGACATTTAGTCGCAATAGTAATAAATATACAAGTGTTTTGTATGTTGATCTGCTAAAGTCTATTAATAATAATTATTATTTATATGTAATTGTGACAATAAATATTATTTTTTATGATTATTAATAATAATAATAACTCTTTATTTTACACCCAAGAAAGACACAGATAATGCAATAAAATATGATGCAAATAGTATTTATAAGGTTATAAAGTAAATAAGAATGTAATTATTATATATGCAATACAAAAGTATGAACTAAAAAAAAATTATATTTATTTATTAGTTTTTTTTTAGATTCACACTTTATCCTGCACATATCAGGGTATGCAGAGGGAACCTGGGAACTTAGTGTTAAGACACTCCGTTACCATAATAAATAAACTGTCTAAACATCAACATAAATGAATAAACATCACTAGTTTTTTGTAATTTTTTTTCTTCATTTAGTTTATGGTATATCTAGAGATAAAGTATAAAATATATTAGGTACAAAGTACATATATATGAAGAGTCTAGCTGATTATAAATAATTGTAAACTGCCTTTTTGGTACTTTATTTCAGTTTAATATTAAATTAATTTTGAGTAAAAAAATGCAAGTTAACATTTTTATATCATAATTTATTTTTAACATATTGTATGCTAGCTGTAAATATATAATTTATGATTCCCACATTCATATTATGGTAATATGATAGTCACAATCATAAATGCAACAAAGTTTAATATTCCAAACGGCCTTAAATAAAAAAAAATAAAGACATTTTGGTACAAAATTTTATTTTTACTACATTTTTTTATGTCCATGCAACAGATGTAATCGAGTTACATATGAAAGCTCGTTGATATCTATTTAGGGTAGTTGCAAAGCTCGTTTAGAGTTATATGTAAACTTCTCACGTTAGAACGGGTTATGAACGGTTGTAGTTTAGTTTTAAATCGTGACTAGTACACGTGTTAGAGTATGTATGGCAAATGTATTGAAAAGATTGGATTTGTCAAAAGAATCTTTGGACAATTCCAATCTTTTGTCTTCAGTCCAGCTTAGTTGTAGGAGAAATCATTTAATGATTTAGCTAATAGCGTTTCATAATTTTTAAATAATTATTTATACTCGTATTAATTTCGTCATATTAACACATATACCAGTAGTGGTCGTTTTTAGTAACGATGGTTGTCAATTCAAATCCAACAGCTTCTATAAATATATAGGTGACAAATATATAAGGCAATCTCAATATTTTAAAGAAATAATTTTACATTAAATATAATGTGAAAGACAAAATGAAAAATTGAGAAATATTTCCAAGCATCTTTAATATTTATACGCTATTACATGACTGAAACATAAATCTCTATATATGCATTAAACAAGTACAACTTCGGCGGTGTTCTAGATACGTTATGACGTCACATTGGTATAAACGAGTGCAAGGAAGTAGCAAGTGATATTTGGACGAGGACAACCACTCGTCTTTTTGTGACCATCGCTGTCTTGTCTATCATATCTGAATTTAAATGGTATAGATATTTTTTCTTATCTTTTTTTGCTTCACGCTATATCCTGCATTTGAGGGTAGGTAGATAAAATTTCGACACGGCGTTGCACCTTCCCAGATCAGACGAAATAGAAATAATTTATTGACTTGGGAATCGAATCTTCGGACGCCCAAGTTTCCCGGACGTCCAAGCAAGCGCTAGTTGGATGTCGTGATGCAGGACATGAGAGCCAATGGTATAACCACCGAGAACGCAAAAAACCGTGCAAAGTGGAGTAGGTTGAGTGGGAAGGCAGATCCTGGCAATAGCCGAGATTAATGCTAGAAGCAAGGAGGAAGAAGGACTTGGGAATCGAATTTGCAATTACCAAATTACAATTACCAAAACGGGGAAATAAAAATAATTTATTGCGTAAAAATATAAAAAAAAAGTTTTTTAATAAATTATTAATTATATTTTAATTAGGTGCCTTTTTCACGTATTGAAATCATTATACAAGCAAGTACATGTTTAATTTCTTGTCAACAAGGAAGTGGTTGATCTACATTTTAAAGACTACATATTGATTTATTATCGTGTATTTTATTCGTATAAAGTGTTATTATCAGCTGGCCTTGATGTACCTAATAGTTAATACGTCTGAAGGATGAATTGAGGTCGTCGGATCGATTCCGATTTTGAGTTATAGGCATCTATAATTAATTATTTGCTATACGTAAGTGTTTTTTATGCATTCGTACAAAGTACGCACTTATATATCTGTATGCTTCTCTATAGTTTAGTTTAGAGAGATTTATGGTAGAGGGTCAGTAAAAGTACGAGGCGGTGTTTCCTTAGAAGCACGTACGGAGCTACTCATAGTAGAAAACATGTCTCTAACTGCGGCAGGCACGATACGTAACAGACATTCGAGAGTAGTATCAGCGATAATTTTCTTTTGATGCCTGATAATGGTCGACCTCACACTGCGGCGAAAACTTCGGAATATCTTTCTGAAGTCGAAATCCAGATTTTGGGGTGGCCAGCACGCTCGCCAGACCTTAATCCAATAGAGCTTGTTTGGCATAAATTGGGTAAACAAATCAAACAAAGAAATCCATCACCAGCTAACTTAAGGGACTTAAATTTAAAAATGCTTCTATTGTGCAAATAAATGTATTTTTATAGGGATTTATCTTTCTCTTTCTTGCATTCCTCTAATTATATTTATTGTGAAAATAATTTAAATATAATTATTATAACAAAACGATTATTTCGACTAAACGGTCTATTTATCATTTTACAATACAATTGGGTATTTAATACATACCTTTAATAATTAATTTGATATGTATGTCGTTTGATATTTGCTAATTGAATGAGCCGTTTGAATGTGGGCACGTTGGCCTCAATTTTAAACAAATCTGTTTGTCATTTACAAGTTCCTTTGTTTAGGTCTAATTAAGCTTGTCTTATAGAGATAAGTTATAGTGGATTTTTTTTTATAAATTTTAATTATTTCTAATTAGATTGGAATATAATTTAATATATTATAGGTATTTCTAGTAATATATCATTATAAAAAATAACTAAAAAAGGCATTATGAACTCTCAATCTTGTATTTTAACCTAATAATGAATATCACAAGGCAATTAGTTTAATCTTCTTTTTTTTCTCCATTTTCCGTAGTAGCCCTGAATTCTTCTTCTAAGTGGTGTAACTTAACACCGAATACAAATGAACGTAAATACAAAATTATAGCAATCTCTAATATAATTAAATCCACTACCTGTTCGTGTATAGATTGCACCAAATCAACCTTTAAAGTCTAAATATATGATAAATTATTTCTTGCATCAACCAGCTCAATCTTAATAGCTAATAGAACAACGCATAGTTGCGGCGTCTCGTATAGTTTTTGCGGTCCGTATAGAGTTACCTGTGACATACAAATGTACGGGCAACCTCATGGGTAATTTACTCTAATTAAGATCATTAGACCGTAAAATGTAATTAATAATGTATAGTATAGGATATTTAGCGGTTAGGAACTGAAGGTGAAACTTTGTAAGTTTGAGGTATTATATAATTATTGTAGTTGTGGGTTCGATTCCAACTTGAAGGAAACATTTTTTTTCCTTTTCTCGCTCTGATAACAAGATGAAGCACGTCGTTGTATTTCTCTACTGAATTCTTTATTGCTAAAACATTTTAAATATCGTTAAAACAGTTGATGTTAATACTGAAATTCAAGCATTGTCGTACTCTCTTTACATCGTTAAAATAATTTTATACTAATATAGATATTTTTATTATAAAAGTTTTATTGTTTTTTATTAGTACATATTTTTAAAAAAAAATAAAATATGCTGTAAGTGCGGCGATTATCGATTTTATTCATTTATTTTATTTTCATTCCGCCGTTTTCCATATGAGACAATATACATACAGGTGTCTCCACAATTAGAACAAAATTAATACTACAGACGAGCACTGAATTTGCTGCCTTTTTTATAATTCACCAAAAATTATCCCAATTTTTTATTTAAAATCGAATCAACCAAATCATTCCAGTCATACTTGAACATACAATTAAATTAGTAGCATTTTTTTGATAATAAGTGACCGTAATTTTAAAGGTTTCGAGTTTGGCAAGTGAACTTTAAATATCGATGCTGTGAACGATTTTTCCTTCTTCGCTTTAAGGACACAAATGTCGTTATCATTATGTAATTATAAGTCAGTAAAGAGTTTTGTTCAAGATTTCTTTTCTTGTAAAAACATTTTTTTCTCTACCATTGTATATATTGTATTTACAGGTATATTTAGAGAACTTATGAAATTATAAGAAAAATATATGTATATATCGAAGTTCTTAACAGCACAGTGTAACGAACGGTATCTAAAGAAAGTACTATCCTACAACGACCTTAATTATTACTAAAATAACTAAAAAATACACAAAAAACAATAACAATAAACAGTTACATAAAATCATCAATAATATTGCAATTATTACGGTCACTTCCGACTCTAATAGCTCGTACGCTCGATCGACCCTGGGACAAAAGCCTCCCCTTAATTGTATATAATTTGAAACGTTTTACCGCTCTATTTATATATAAAACTTAGAAATAGGTAATTTAGTATAACGATTTACCCGATTATATATAATATTTTACCGTTCGAGGTTACCTTCACTCTGGTGAAGTGGATATATGGCAATTATGTTTAACGTGATAGTTGTGGCCTTTATTCCGTAAAAAAGCTCTCTTAATAAAAAAGCAAATACACGAATTTTAAAATAGGTAAATAGAGGGCTTAATGGTAAGACACTACTTTCATTGCCTGTTGAGTGGCAAAATTGAACAAAAAGCTTGAATAGCTTAAATTTAGAAAAAGCTTGAATATAAAATTAATATGTTGAATCCACTAGCATTGAGATTATACCCGGAGGTAGTCATACTGCAAGTTGAAGGCTATATTTTATCTAGAACATAAAGGGATTTAAAAAATATATAAGAAGCCTTCACGTCAGTATTTTAGTATTATAAAAATATACAGTAACAAACATTTCAGCTCAGAAAACTAACATAAAAATTTGAATGTAAAGTGTATGTGACTTATTTCAATCGTCCTAAACATAAGGAACGTGTATGTTAAACATTCAATTGTGTCGGTTGATTGATTGTAATGACAGAATGTGATTAATTATTGGGTCCTAATGAACAATATAAAAAAACTTATTGTTAATTAATTTATATTTAATATCAATAACTTTTGTATTATAAAAATAAAATTAAAAAAATCACAAAATTGTAAATCAAAAAATCCTAATAAATCAATAAAAACAAGTATTACTTATGATTCATGCTACTCTACATATGTAGTAGAGATGCTGTTTTTTTCATATTGTATGAAAAATTTACGTTTACCAGATATGGAAAGGAAAAAAATCGGCTTTTACTTTCAAATGCGTCAGCAAATCTTAATAAACAATATTAGTTAAAGGTTATACCTAAGTGTTTAAGTAGCTTATACGACGCATAAATGATAAAATCAGGGCCAAGACTAATTTAGATCTAAAACCTAAAAATATAACGTTGTCAATATAAATCATAAATGCAATTAGGTTTAAAAATATTCACTAGCAATTATATTTGACTATGTCTCTATTTATAGAAATAAGCACGATTTTATTACAAGAAGAAGAAGAAGAAGAAGAAACTTGGCAATTATACGTAGCTTAGGTGATAATACAATGGCATGGTGTAATAGAGCTGATCTGATGTTGAAGCCAGGACCTAAATACTGTAACTTTTTAGAGATTACTAGTGATGTAGTTTTAGTTTAGGCTCCTATAAGATTTTTTTAGTCGAAATATTTAGTGTTTTTCGGATTTTTTATAGTAATACCATTGTAATGTAAGTAAATGTAAAATACATTTTTTTTAGATATTGAAGGATATTTCTATGTTGTTAATTGTCTAACCTAAACCAGAACGAAATTAATTTGTAATATACATGTAACATTGAACCTACAACCCTTACCCTTTTATTAATTAAATATTTAGTAACTATTTTCAATATATAGTATTAATTGAGAAATGAAAATATTGTTTTCTTTAGCAGAATATAAGTAATATAATTCAAAACAAATATTGAATATACAAACTTAGATATGTAATTATTTTCATATACAAAGTACCATCAAAAAGCTTTTCCCACGCATCTCGGCCATTTAAACGACCATCTCCTTTCCAGAACGAGGTCGACTATACTGTAATTAAAAGCTAAGAGACGTGACCATACTATAACCTTATGTGCATTTCAAAGTTTAAATAAATCCAAATGTTGGCATTATGAAAGATGATCGATAACAATAATAACACATTCTTGCTTAACTAATGCAATCATTACTTTGCAATAATAATAATGTTTTTTACTGTTATTATTATTTATCATATATTGTTATTATTTAGACAGTTTCGTGTTTTTTTGCAATTGCACATATTTACGAAATAATTGTCTTTTTGTGTAGAAATTTATTTATTTTTATTCGTTCGAAACATTGACAGCCTGAGGTAGTTCTAAAATGATTTACGTCATGTTATATAGTCTATAAAGGTTATATATAGACATCAAAAAAATATTTCTAATACAAAAGATTATTTCAATCCGAACCAGTAGTTCATGAGATTAGCGCGACCAACCAAACAAATTTCAGTTTTCTATTATTATATAGATAAATAAATATAGCTTTTACTTCCTATATTAAAATCATAAAAGCTTTGGGCGATGTTATGCATACGATGCATTTACTTTCAAAAACATTTTCAAACCACAATGAGTCCTCAGACGATCCTATCACTTGATAATATAGAGAGGTGTTACATAATAAGCTCTTATATTAAACCTTAGAGCCATTCAGGTCATACTCGCAAGTTCCTCTTCTGAACTGAAAGTCAATTTATTATGAAACTAATGTTTCCTTTTATTTAATAGAGTATGTTACTTAATCATATTTTCGTGACTGTTTGGTTTGATAATCAAATAAGAATAAGATAAATTGTACTAATAAGTAATAAAAATATTATTTCTTTATATTTAATTTTTTCACTTTGGCACCAAGGAAAAAGCCCAGCGTTGAGCTACGCCACTCAACACGACTCACAATATCTCGAAAAATTCGGCGGAAGGCGGAGAACGGAATGTGTTAACACTAGATTCCCTCTGCCTACCCTGCTATATGTAGAATACAGAATGAAGCTGATTAATTTTATTTTCAAAATATATATAAATCTATACAATATAAAACCTGAATATTGCAGCTATAAGTACCCAAGTTAAATGTTTTTAAACCTACTGTATTATGTAAAATCGGAAACCAACCATTAGAACACATTTTCTATTTGTTAGTTGTATATGGAGTTATAATTAACCAACTAATTATGTATTTAACTGCATTGCAATATAACTAATGTGTGCTTTTAGAACGCCAGCCAGTTCTAAAGCAACACAAAGTTAAATACTGAGTCGTGAAATATATTAATTTATTATTAAATATTATATGTAATTGTTTCGTGGAAAACGTTATTCGACAAAATTATGTAAAAAAAGAATTCTAAATAAAAATGTAATTGTATTAAGAATTTTTAATTTCAAAAATGTATATTTTTGATGGCTTAACCTATCTATATATATAAAAATTAAACCCGTTTTCCTTGGTCACGGCATCACGCGTGAATGACTGGACCGATTTCACTAATTCTTTTTTTGTTGTATTTGTTATTATTAGGAGAAGGTTCTTACGGAAAAAAATATTAAGAAAATCTCTCAGAAATATTGAAAAATGTACATTTAATTTTGCATATTTAAAAAAACGCGAGTAACAAATGTCTATGTCATTCACAGCCATAGATTATATTGATGAAAGAGCATCGTTTGTTTGGTGTTATCTATCTATATATATAAAATCGAAAGGTCACTCACTCATCATGAAATCTCAGAAACTACAAGTGCTAGGAATCTCAAATTTTGCATAGGAGTTACTTATAGGACGTAGGGGCTCACTAAGACGGGAATTTGTAATATTCGACTTCTAAGGGGTTATTTTTGGGGTTGAAAGTTTGTATGAAACTTCGATACTACAAATGCTAGGAGTCTAAATTTTTGCATGGACGTCACTATATAGGTACTCATGGAGACAGAAATTAATAATAACGTAGGTCACGCAGGCGAAGCCGCGGGCGGGCCGCTAGTAATTTAAAATTATACATAAATATATAAAGTTATACATAAATAAGCCACATAGATCGTCGAAGTGCAGTGGCTTATTGTCTGACTGTAAATCCGGTATTAATTGGTTCGATTCCCGATTAAAGGGAATCATTTATTTTTATTTCCTCGTTGTAGTAAGAATACAAAGCGAGTTGCTCAGTTCTGTCGTTCAATACACAATTTCTTGAAAATTGTGAGAAAAGTGTCCTAACAGGCCTAGAGTCTCTCTATCTATTTTGCCTTATGACACAAGCCAAATACATTGTCCTGTGCTCATATATTATATTAAGATTCTCTAACTAATAAAAAACTCAACTATCAGATTCACGCTGCATCCCGCACACAGTTGTGTAGGCAGAGGGAACCTAGTGTTAAGACACTCCGTTCCCCACTTTCGTCGAATTCTGAAGGCATTGCGTGTTGAATATTCTAATAATATGCATGACTCAAACGAATATGTTTGACATTACTATTTTAGTAATGTCACCCTTAAGGAATAGAGGTTAAATAATAAATGTACTGGTCATATTTTTGTTAAATTGCAGAGTAGGTGGATTTGAATCATCTTGCTTAAAAAAGTCTTTATGAATTTTAATCAAGTCACCTTATAAGTGAATATTGATATGGTAGGATGTAGGAGAACTTGATGTTATGTAAATATAAGTTTTATTGTCATAAATATTGTTTGTATTGTTTATTTTCAATTTTAGTCAATTTAAGGTTGTGGGTTCGATTCTCCGTCGGCGATATGAATTATTTTCATTTTCTTATTCTGCTAAGAATAAGCGTGGCGGCGATTTTCAGTCAATAAGCAATATATCTCTCTTCTTATCTTAAGCTAAAGCCGTTTAGCTTTAATCGTGAAATTTTCGTTTCTATAAATATTTCTTTTTATGAATAACTTATATAAATTAAATTTATATATATGTTCAATTTTTATAATATGTAATTTAGTGAGTTTCGAGATAAAAGTACCAACTAAATTAAAATAATTTTATAGCAGACGCATATTGCAATTTTATAACATTTTTTGTCCGACTTAAACATGTTGAAGTAAGTAGTGCATATCAATGCAGATTGCAACTTGCAACACTTTTTATTATAAAAAGTGAAAAAAATTGACTTGTTTATTTATTTTAATTAATTTAAAAACCTTTAAATTAATAAAAATTTTTTTTTTAAATAATTTGTTATCAACGTGTTACTAAATAATTTGATGTCTTAAATTGGTGCAAGACAGAGGTTGACTCCTTGGTGGAAAGAGAAAGTGGAAAATTTTGTATTTTTCACTAATATTTTCGGACAAAGTTAATTCTAACGTTACATTAAAAGTAAGAATTAACCCATTTTTTTATTATTGTGTAAGTTACATAAAAAAGCAGATAGAACATTTTTAAAATAATATTAAAAGCAAGTAAATCCTCGTTTTATGCATTTTATTTACTAGCATCAAAATTAAATGATGAGTTTATGATATAAGTCCATGTTTTATTATAATAGTCGTCATAAATTATAAAATATTACTTGTCGTCGCCCGCGTCTTTGTTTGCGTGGACTTTAAGATGTAAAATAGAAAATATTTAGAAAAATATAAAAAAAGTCTTGGTGGGGAACGGAGGTGTTTTAATGACACTAGGTTCCAGGTTCCCCCCGGATATATTGTGAAGCTCTTTTAGTAATCCCCTACACTCCCTAATAGGTAGATTAGGGCCAAAATTCCAAGTATATAAATCTACTAATTTCATCTGTGCATTGTCTGTCTGTAACTCAATAACGGAAGAGAGCTTATATAAATAGATATTTAATCAAACGTGCGTTAATCCTTTCATCCCGACATATGTAGGTCAGACGAAAGTGAATGTACTAATTATATAAGTGTTACATCGGTGAAGATATCGTTAACATATTGAATGATCGTTGAACTTTGTCTATAGATATTATTATGTAAGGAGTACTCTTGTTGACTAGTTTATAAGGACCTGATCTGAAAGCTTAACAATGTTGATTAGGAAAGCTTATTACTCTTTCCAAGGATATTTAAAGGATAATAATGTTTGTAATTAAGAATTTTCGAACTTTATGTCCCAATAGCAGAGAAGGCAGAGTGAACTTGGGGTATTGGAGTGTTAAGACACTTTATTCTTGTATGCCTGGCCTCTATTATTATATTAAAAATAAAATTGTAATCTTAATAATAAAAAGAACAACTGAAGTTCTTGCCTGCCCGACTGACTGCATTCCGAGTGGTAGCTTTATGTTCATTTGACAATCAATTTCAATTTAAAAGCTCTTTTACGTATATAGTAATTATTTTTCATACATTATCAAATATAAAATTCTCCTTACTCAATTTAATCGTATGATTTTACACAACTTTTGCATTAAATTGATTTTGAAGCAATCCAACAGCAATAACTGTACTTAAACTAAATGAGAATCATTACAAATATACTTCCATAAAGTGCAAATCTCGAATACTTCTAATAACCCTTTTGATTCGTTACGCCTTCGTATGTATTAACCCACATATACAAAGGACCTGTTTTGTTGCCTTATGAAGTTGCAACATTGTGCTAGATTATATATAGTTTATTAGAGGTAAGTAATTTAAAATAATTTAACACCGTTGAGGCACAGTGGTTACCCTTATGTATAAAGGAAGTCTAAGTTCAATCTACACATAAGTGCATTTTCACCTCAAAATATAAATTTTAAATAATTTTTCGAACCCTTTTTTCATTGTAAAAGCGATGGCTTTGGGTTTAATCCCCATTTGAGGGAAGTTATTATTTTTAGATAGTTTTCATTTTGCGTTGGCGTTGAATCCTGCCATTCAACTAAAAGTAGGGAAGGGGGTGTCTTAGCATTAGGTTCCTTCTGCCTTATTATGCAAGAAGCGTAATACCTATATATTTTCCCTATCTGGTCAGAAAAACGCACTGAACATTATTTAAAAAAAGATTTTTGTTTTTCTTAGATTTCTTAGTTTTTTTTAACGTAAATAGCTAAAATCAAATGAAAGCTATCGCAAAAGATATACTAGGTACCTTTGTTATCAATATACTTATACAAGTTAGCTTAGCTATCGTTGGACCAGTTCTGTGACAGTCTGTATAAATAAAATATAGAAGGTCAAGTTTGACATAACAATTAAGTTTTTCTAAGTAATAAAATATTAATGAGAAAATTTTATGGTATCATAGTAATTAGTTATTTAGTCTAAACAACTTCGTAGGAGACGATAAGGTAGAAGATTCAAATACAATTTAACAAAAAATTTTAAGTTTTTGACAAAGATTACAGCTTAAGCTGCTAAGCACTTATTTTACCGCATAGCATACGAAATCGGAATAAAAAAGAGTTGATAGTGCCAAGACACTACATTTTTGTTCTTTGTCGTATTCTGCCCCTTGCGCACAATTTTCAGGACTTTGCCTATTGAAGGGCGGATCGCAATGTCAACTTTAAGTACATATTTTTAGTCTTTTATTGGTAAATATATTTACACTTTTTACAGAATCCTTTAGACAAGTGAGTTACAAGTTCAAATCCAGACGAGCACTTGTAAATAAGCAATCTTGCATTCTCCATTCAAATCTAGAACAATGAGTCAGCTAAATTGCATATTGATGATACTACGAGAATACTAATTACTAGCTAACCTATTATTACACAATTTTGTATTGTAAAATGGACAAAAGCTGTTTCGTCGTGACCCAGTTTTCTTTAACAACTTGATGCAAAAATAAAAAAAAACTCGCTTCGTTTCGCTCACGTTCTTTCTCTAATATTTAAGGTATGTATGGGAAATAAAGAAAAAAATATATATACGTAACTGAAACTTCAAACTGTTAAGAGAGTATTTGTCAATTTTGCATTCATTTAAGCTTATTGCAGTGTTTCTAGGAAAATCCACTTTTGCACTACATGCCTTGAATACAGAAATGGTTTAATTTAAGGTATTTCTTTCGATTTTTTTATTCTCTACTACTTTTACTTATCTTCTGTATCATGAGTATCAATCTTGCGGTTTATTTTGGGTTACATTTTTTTTTTCATATAATATTCAGTAAGGTAGGCACGTATCTAGTGTTAAGACACTCCGTTGCTCTCTATTCGCTCAATTTTCAAGATATTGCGTGTTGAGTGGCAGGACACTACGCCACTTTGTCTTGTTATCAGAGCGAGAAAATGAAATTGATTAATATTCCCGAGTGGGACTCGAAACCACAATCACGTCATATACCTGTGTTAACATTTGTAGTCGTTTCAAACATTAATTATTATTTTTTTTTTGTTACTGGTAAATTATGTCAATATTAATTAGTTATTATGAACCTCATCTAAGGTATGTATTCATAAGATATAAATATTTTTAAGATCCAGCAGATAAAAATTCGGTGTTTTTTGTATTCAAATTTTAACAGACTTCCAAGAAAGGAGGTTATGTGTTTTCGAGATATTATTGAAATCTGATAATATTTGAGTAAGATGATCTATAGTACTTTTTTAAAGCCATGGATATCCTTTTGAAGGAACATGCAAGGGTAAGCTTTGAACCCGTAACTACAACGACGTTGAAATCTATACTACTCATCTATATGTCACATGAGCCATAATGTCTTCATCTGGCGTGACAAGATGCCTTAGATAAAATCGCGAGTACTCTTACGATTTCCCTCGGAATTATAATAAATATGCCACGCTCTGGCGGCCACGCTCTCCTCGATGACTTAATATAGTGTTGTGCAATCTGTTATTGTTGTTTTAGCTTATTAATAAAAGAAAACAAGATTTTTAAAGAGAAAATAATTTAAAAACCTTTGTTAATAATGAAAAACTTTTAGTAAAGACGCTATTAAGACTGAAAATGTTACATAACGACTATAACGGGCGAAAATGTAAATAAGTAGTTTTACACATCGCAGCCCCTAGCTATACTCGTATATATGGTTTTCTAAAATAAAGTTTTGATTTTTTAGAATTTTCATAGAACATCTTGTAAAGTGATGTGTATATATGATGTACATATTATACAACCATATTATAACAAAACTTTTTTGAGAGTGAGTTACTGAATATTTTTCGTCTTAGAAAGTTGAAAATTGGCACAAAGCCTTAAGGTAGTTAGTGTATGGGAGCATTAAAAAAAGGATTTTCCGAAATTCCTACAAAAACAGGGAAAAATGGAATTTACTACTATTGTAAGAGTAAAATAACTATTGCATTGCGAATTAAATAACTATTGCTTTTTAGAAAATATACGATCGAACATATCATTTATACTAGGTACTAAAGACGCAGTCGTGGCATAGGGGCATAAACAAGCGACTGTAAACCGACGGTTGTTAGTTCGATTTCCAATTGAGGGGGAATGAAATATTTAACGTTTTCATTTCCCCTGCTCCTCAACACGCAATGCTTCCAGAATTCGGCACATTCTTCACGTGAAGTTTCCAGGTTCTCTCTGCTGATCCTGCTATGAGTGGTATACAGCCTAAAGCTAAAAAACATAAATAATTAAGTGTACATTATTATATTAATGTTTTGATCCAATTGCAATATATATCTTGCGAGTATCTTCTCTAATGAAGTCGTCTAACGCAACACATCCTTGGAGTTTTATGGCTTCGTATAGATATCCTTTCACTTCATTGAAGATTTTAGATTACTGTTTAGAATTGTAGGATAATGGATAATGGAGGGAACGGAGTGTCTTGAAGCACAATTTTGTACTAATTTTTACGTAAATTGTGTAGACTGAGTAAGAATTCTGGCACAGTTATAATTTATCTTCTCAATAGAAGAACTTATGTTTTAATGCTAATGTTTTTTAAAATAATGCATAAAAATACATTAAATTGATAAATAAAAGATAACACACACTATCATATACATATACACGTTACTATGGCAACGCGTCTTGTACGCCTCACAGTGTCCTTTAGTTAGTATAATTACTACTGCGAAACAAGGATCTAGACATACGGATAATTACAGTCCCTTTCATTTTCATATTTCTCATGCTTGCTATATCAAAGTTGAACAGTATTATTATTTTAAT
>JAEBDU010013417.1:18461-115046 GCA_016802625.1 Heliconius numata | reverse complement strand
TTTCTCATGCTTGCTATATCAAAGTTGAACAGTATTATTATTTTAATTTTAATTAAAACAAATCCCGCTATAATCTGTTTTTTTACGTTTTTTGCTAATAACAAAATATTGAACCTACTTGCAATGTCTTTATTGGTAGGTTGATGAGCATGTATGAGGCGAAAGAATGGAATTTCGCACATCGTTCTTTTTGACTATACCGCTTCGGATAAGGATCATTTTTAGCTCCACTAAAAAAACAGTATTTACAGTAAAAATACTCTAGAATATATTAAATATGTAGTTAGGTAGAATAAAAATGTTGCAGTGTGCATTATCTTTGACATTACCAAGGCTCCGACACTTTCAGTGTATAACCTTGAGTATTATTCACGCGTTGCAAGTGATGAGAGCGAGCGAGTTATTTATGTAGGAAAAAGATGTTTTTTTTATTTGTATTTTTATAAATTAAATATCTTTTTAAGTGTTTTGTCTTGTTACCATAGCGAGAAAATTTTAAAAAATAATGTAATTTTTTTGCATATTCTATTATAAAGTGCCGTTATTGCGGTAACTGTCATTGTATCGGTTAGGGGTTAGTTTCACTCAGGCTTTTAAAATGTTTTCTTGATCTAATTAAAAAAGACTAATACAATACACGATTAAGTTTCACTTTCTATGTAGATTTTTCAAAAGATAATAGTAAAATAGTATGTTTTTATAAATTAGAATTATTGTTCTTTTTCTTTGGTATTTTAATAATATTAGGCATAAAAAACTGACATATTGTGCTTCGCGTAACTTATTATTTACAGTTATTAATTTAACAAATTATCAGAAAACCTATATTATTATACAACTAATTAGTTTATAAAATCATTATTTATAATACAAAAATTCGAACATTTTTCCGGATTAATTTGCATAAACATTTTCGACCTTGTCACTTGAACCAGCCAAGTTGTTACACATTTAAGAAGAAAGCCGACAGGTTTAGTATGAAAGTAATATAAAACAACTTTCGCTTCCACAAGCATCCCTTTAAACTTGCTGTACTTATATGGCGTGCTGAGTATTTTTAAAATACTTCTATATAACGTTATAGGTTATATAACGTTAGTGTTGGTAAATAATATAAAATTGTAATCAAAACATGTATATTCATATAAAAATTAAATTCGTTTACCTAGGGTTTAGTACCAATTTCAGGAATAATTAGAAAAATAAATTAATATAGAAGCTTAATGCACTGTGCTACAAGGGACAGTAGATTTTTATATCTTACATTACTTTTAGTTTCATTGAGCTGATGAAGGACATACGGAAAACAAAGATTGAAGATCCTATAGGTGTTTCATTTTTCCTCTTGACGTACGAAGCCCTAAAAATGTAATAAATGTACGCATATGTATTGCAAAATGTTTATTCGTATTAATCAGTTTTAAATAAACTATTTTTTTTATTTTTCCTTGTGTACGTGACCCATAGCGCATATACTCGTAGAGGAAGTAAATAGTTTATTAAATAGTTATATTCAGATCATGGCTAAATATTATGTAGAATTTTATTGATATTTTTATTAAATGCAAGTAATTTTGCTTTAGCAAATTACAAGTAACATTTATTGTATTTAAGACCTCTTATTAACTTTAAATACAATTAAAACAAAATACTTCCACGGTAATAAGGCAAAGCGCGGCGTTAAGTCCCGCCACCCGATACGCTATGCTCGCACGAGATTCAGCGGAAAGTGGGAAAAGGAAGTGTTTTAATGGAAACGGAGTGTCTTAAGACTAGGTTCCTAGATTCCCACCTTGCTAGGTGCGAGATATAACGTAAAACTAAAAAAAATATAAAAAAAATACCCAAGTTAACTTTCTTACAAAGAACTTAAATCCTAAATAGAGCTTTTTAAAATTATAACTTGACTCCGTATAGGGCCCAGGTTCGGCCTCGTATGGAGCACTGTTCTCTTTTAGACTGGAGCACCCCAGTATCAGTTTGTACCATTTCATCGTCGAGCCAAGTAAAATAAACGTAAATAAGTGAGAGTAAAAGTGTCGTTTTTCACATACTTATTACACAGTTAGTTTTGTAAGTTTCATATACAAGCGTCATACTGGCATATGACCGTAAAATTCATCGTTTGGAAAAAACAATACTTTCTTTATGAAGTAACATTAAGATTCTCATGATTCATAGTCATGCAAATTAAACATGATTTTACGCGAAACGCGAGTGTATTTTTAATTACATTTTTTTTGTTTACAAGCTGTGTAGTGTATTTTTTTTTTTTCATCTTTTGTTATTATGTAACGACCGTTAAGGTTGCGTCGTTACCTTTTTCTTTTATGGAAATGTCAACAGTATTGTTTAAAAAATTCATTTCTTTTGTCTAGATATATGTTAAACGAGCACATAATATACAAATGCATTCTACGTTAAAATTACTTGTCGAAATATCTAATATGTAAGCTTTTATTAGTATTATTGATATTCCCCTTACATTTGTAGGTTTATTTTCCAACCCTGCTTCGATTAGGTCCACTCAGGAACTAAACTAACTACCTTTGGAATTAAACTAAACTAACTAACTAACTGAACCAGGCCAAAATATATTTTTGTAGTAGTGTGTTTCCGTGAAGATTTCTACTGAGAAAACGAAGAACTTCGATCACCATTAAGCGTAGAACGTAGATTTTATTAGCACTGGGTTCTATCTGCTTACTCTACTGAAAGCAGGATAAAGCGTGAAGCTGTAAAAAAGGCGTGAGAAATCTAATTAGTTTCATTTTTCCTTCTTGTTAAATACGGAACAAATCATTCGAGGCATAAGCTCAAATTAGTTGATTCAAGATGTAAATTAATAATAGAACCCCCATTAAGTTTCACGTAATATAATAAATTTTATATAATTTAGTTGTGCAATACAGGCTAGGTGATCGGTAACGATCTTGATTGATTTCTCAACGTATGTATGTATGTGTATTAACGTTCGCGTTTAGTCACGAACTAGAGCGGCAATGTAATCTTTACATGATGTTTGGTCGCTAGATTATAGGGAAATCTAATTTAAAGATAGATTTTGTTGAATTAACTGTAATAAAAAAAATTGCAGAAATTCTAAAATCGAAGGAAAATTCTAAAACTTCATGTCCACATACAGTACTTATGTTGTGTACTGTTCCATTAGTACTAGAACTCTAGATTTACTTAAACTATATCTGAAATATTTAGATATCTTTATTATATTCATATTTAAGTTGATTCAAAGTCACGATTGTATTGCGTTAAACGATATGTCGTATGTTTTTTTCTTATACATCTACGAGTACATACGGATTGCGTGCTAACGATTAGACGTGCAATATTAAAAGAAAATCGAATTTAAATATTTAGATTGGTTTTGTAAATGAAAGATGTATTATTTATTTTAAAGTAAAATAAGCACATCTTTACATAATATGTATTATGTATTTCACGCAGATAGCAAGTTAGGCATAGGAATCTGGGAACATAGAGTTAAGATATGTTCTCCATTTTACGCTGAATTTTGGAGGCATTGCAAGTTGAGTGGCGGAATTCAACGCCGCGTTTAGCCCAATTTTTCGGAAATGTTGGAATTTAACCCCGCGCTTATTATTTTAAATATTTCTGAAGTAAACATTATTAAAGTAATACAATTTTACAATACAATTTGTTACACTGTCAGCAAAATACGTGCACTTAATAAATAACTTATCGGCCATTACAATAGATATTTATCAAATGTTGAAGTACCTAAGGTTGATAGAATATAAATTGATATTTCCTTCTAATTGTAACGAATTTGTGTTTGGTTATGGTTCTTAACGCGTATTGCATATATATAATTTAGATATTACTACCTAATAAAGCTTCACGCTTTGTCAATACTTGTTGGGTTGTGGAAATGAGTGGTGGAACTTAACGCCGCAGCTTCTATGATCATTGCGGGAGAATGAATAGTTCATTCTAACATAGAGAGAACCCACTATCATCGCATTTTTGATGAAAAACTTCCACTGCGGCACGTTTTAATATAATGAGGATTAACGAATTATATTTTTGTTGAAGCTAACAAACTCTGTACTTACTCTGTATGTATATAGAGGGAATCTAGTGTAAAGTCATTCTATTCCTCATTTTCTGTTCAAGTTTCAAGACATAGCGTGTTGATTGGCGGAACTCAACGCCGCGCTTTGTCGTGTCACCAGATTGAAGAAATTAAAATAATTTATTCCCACGAGTGGGAATTCAACTAAAAACCGTCGCTCTTACAGTCAGAAGCTATACCACTGCGCCACAACGACCTCTAAACAAATTAATGTTATTGTTTAATCAATATAAAAATTACAAATGTACTTTATATTTTAACGACAACTATTAAATTTTGTAGTACATTTCGATTGACACACTTAATAAAATTATTTCTAGACCTTATTATTATTCAATTCATATGTTCCAAGACTTCAAGTAGATACCAGGTGGTCGTGGTTTCCGTTTTTACTTTAAAAATAGTTAAAATTGTTAATAAATTTCGAACTTTCATTCAGATTGTTGGGTTCTTTTACTTAACTTGCAATGTCTCAAGTTAAACGTGGAAAGTGACGATAAATGATCAACTTCAAGTGCATTTGGCCGGATATATCTAATGATAAAATAAAAGTTATTTTTTTTTGTTAAATATAACATCCAAAGCTTTATCGATTTTTAATTATTAAATTTATGAGACTAGATTATATAACATTACCTTTGTTCAATAAATTTCAAAGTGCTACGTTGAAAATTATGTTGAAAGTGGGGGAAACGGAGTGTCTTAACACTCTAATCTAAAAAAATTCTAAGCTCTCTAAGAGATTCAATAGATGTGATTTTTTTTTATTTATTAACTACTATATTTTTATATACTTTTTTACATCCGGTTCACGTTAATTGTGAAATTTCGATCGCGTTGTGTTGATAAAGCTATATATAAGTACCTTGACAAGAACAAAGGTTAATATCAGCCGTTAGGGTGAAAGGCGAGCAAGGACACGCTAGTGTGACAATATAGTACAGTAATTATTACTATTATGGGAATAATTGCTCAGCTATGTTAGAATAAACTATTTTATGTTTTATAGTTAATTATTATATTATTACATATATATTTAATTATTATAAAAGCTATAAATCAATGTGGTAATTGTATGGTTGTTTTCCATGTGGCTTAATTTTTATTCTTTTTTTTTCAGTATGTATTTTTAAGTACTAAAAATATATATTAAAATATTTTGTGTTTATAATTTTATAGCAAGATTTGAAAAATAAATAATCAGCTTCACGCTGTATCCCGCACACAGCAGGGTAGGCAGAGAGGACCTAGTGTTAAGACACTCCGTTCCCCACTTTCTGCCGAATTCTGGAGGCATTGCGTGTTAAGGGGCAGAACTTAACGCCGCTCTTTGCCTCGACTTTGCCGTTTTGTAGGAATCGAACCCACAACCGTTGCGTTACAGTCACATCCTTAGGCCACTGCGCCTAGACGGCCTAAAAAAGATAATACAAATTAGATATATCAGTTGTATTAATATATTTTAATTTTTATGTCGATTTTCCTTTTAGTGTCCACCCTACATATAACATGAAGGCTTGTGATCAACTCAGCAAGTGTTATTGCCAGTTATACAACTAGATAATACTAAATCTAGTTGTGTAGATCTAAAGCCGAGACATATAAAATAAAAAGATCTCTAAATCTAAGGCCGTGATAGCACAGCGGCATAGTTTCAGACTAAGTGATTGTGGGTTCGATTCCCACTCGGGTGAATGAAGTATCCATATGAGAATATGCAAGAATTGGTTTCGCGCAGTTACAAGTCTTTATGGGCGAAAAGATCAAATGAATCTTTCTACCTACTGTATATCACACAGGGTTGCTTTAAATGAAATTAAAATATATAAATAGTTAAGAATAATGCAGATAGTCTAGTGTTGAGCTCTCCGTTCTCTTTGGCCATCAAGAATACTAGTGCCATGGCGGCTTATTTATATAATTAAAATTATAGCTATTACAAGCTATATATTTTAAATAAAATAAAAATTTGGTGGACAAGTACCTTAGGTGTTATAAAACAATTCAGCCCACTCCATCTGAAACGAGTGCCAATTTTGGAATGACACCAATTGCAATATAATATCGCTATAGATAGGTACATCCTGTAGAGAAAACTTATATTAAGTTTTTAGCTTATTTTATTTTTATAAGTTGTAATAAAGTAAAATATAAATATTGAATTAAGAATATTAATGTCTTTATAGAAATATTTTTTCGTTTTACCTCTAAATTCATTATTATTGTGATTAATTTCAGAGAAAATAAGAATTGTATAAGATATAAGAATAAGATAGAATAAGATAATGTTAAGCGAGATAATGGTGAGTTCGATTCCCACTCGTAGGAATTATTTTTGTTTCTCTACTTTCTTTCGCGGCGTTGATTTCCGCCACTTACACACAATATTGTCTCTACTTACTATGTTATATGTGAAGGACAAACCGTGAAAGTTAAAAAAAAATGTATAAATATAAGGAGTATTGCATGTTTAAGCCAGATAAAGATCTATTTTGTGTTTGTTCTAGTCTATTTATGTATTTTATCGTTAGCTTTAGTAGTTTTTTAGCTTAACGTTGTATTCTGCACATGAATTCGTATAGGTAGCGAGAATCTGGTTCTATTGCGTGTTAATTGGCGGATCTCAACGCCACTCTTTGCCTCGCTAGCCAGAGCCAGAGCGAGGAAATGAAAATATTAAATAACGAATGGCAATCAAACCCACGACCTTATATCCACAAACATATCCATACTATGTACTATTTTTAAATATTTTAAGAAGTTTTAATTTCATATTACATATCAACATAATGATAAGATAATCATTATGGGAATTTGCGGTCCGCAGTTGAAATATGCTAAGATATATTTAAGTACTAAAACATTAACTACGGATTGCGTTACGAGTCGACTGCGTTTGCAAATCATTTGTCCTAATGAGACTGGTTTCAACATATTTTATGTCAATACAAAATAATTATGTAAAACAGTTTTATATTCATATGTAATAAAGGGCATAAAATAGTTTTTAAGCCCTTTGTGACGCAGTGGAATAATCTGACCGAGCGGAATATACGCGACGGCCGTGCGTTCGATTATCATTCGAGAGCATTAATTATTTTCATTTCTTTGCTCTGGTAATAAGACAAGTCGCGGCGTTGAGTTCTGCAAGTTCGTTACTTAATTATCCATACCTATAATATAAATTCGAAAGTAACTCTGTCTGTCTGTCTGTCTGTCTGTCTTTTACGCAATCAGGTCCAAACCGCTAATTTAATTGTGATAAAATACTCCTATAGAGATACTTGAGGGTCTCGGGATGAACATAGGATACTTTTTTTCTCACATTTGTAATATTTTCGATATATATCAATACATTAAAATACTTATTAGTTTGACATGCAATTTATTCCGCTATGTTTATAACAACCGCCGTTGCTAAGCAACGATTTGCAAAGTTTGTTGTTAGAAAACGTCACCCAAAAGGAGCTTGCTTAACGCATCTCTCTATTGAAAACTGAAAATAATTTGATAAATATATTTAATAAATATTCGTATAGTTCAAGCGGGCGTAGCCGCGTTCAGGTCCATTAGTTATTTAATAAAAAGCTGAAATATCTAAGTAGGATAAGCTGCAGTAGCTTCTAATCTAATGATTTTGACCATGATTGAATTACTTTTTAGGAAAAAAGGGTTAGAGATAGAAAATATATGTGTTAGGTACCCTCTAGAGTAAGTTTAGCCCTTGCAATAAGGGTATATGTACATAAGTTACCGATTACCCTTTAATATGAAGGTACTTGGTACTTAGGAGTACAAAGGCGGAATTTCTTAATTTTTTTTATAGCAATTAGCAAACCTGCACCATTATAGTCCATACTAACAAAGTTACCTGTACAACTTGTACCATATTTTGAAATTAACTATTAAAACTTTGAACGCACCAGATAAATAAGTAAGGTTTATAATATGACAAGTAATAAAAAATTAAGTCGTGCCGTTACGTAGTGCATGGCTTGAATTAATTAATAATGAAAGGAACTTGAGCGATATTTATTTGTTTTATGAATGAGTAACTATTTCTCAATATGTCGGGTTTATCGATATAATGATTCATGTTTAACCCTTTTATATATCCGCTACTATACGGTCAGTACGAAAAAAATATTATTAGCATTTATATGACTTTTTTTAGAAGATCATTGGATAGTAAAGAAATTAAAGACGAATTTTTTTCTTACTACTTTGTGCACTTCAAATTTGACAAATATTTATATTGGGTCAGAGTATGAGTGCATAATATAATTGATTTTATGCTTAAAAACAGTTGAAAAACTATAGAAAAACCTAAAAAAAATATAGAATATAATGTATTTTATTGTATGCAGGGTCTATTAATAGAATTTCTATTGTTAGTTATAAGTTATAACAAATATAAGTTTTATAACAACGAATATTAGCGATTAAGGTCGACTTACAAAATTATATCGTGACATATTTCTATCGTGACATGAACGTGACTAGCCCTAATATTATATAGACTATCGAACTGGTATATTAAACATAATATATTTTTATTGTAAAAATAGAGATTAATATTCGTAAGTAAATTAAAAAAAAATAAATAAATATTGAATTATAATTTTTTGAGATAGCTTTGGTGCGGTTGGTCAGCGATGGCTGAATGAGAACAGAGAGTCTATACTATATTCTTCTAGCCAATGCGGAATAGGAGAAAAGTTTATTGAAGTATTATAATATAATTCATCTGTTAACGTTTGATAAACCCATGAGTTTATCAAATGCTGTTACAGTTATAAATAACTAAGAAGATTCAAAATTTCCATGAGAGTTAGAACTTTTCAATATATTTATAAAGCGTCGTCTTCTTCAGTATATACCCTATAATAATATATTTTTTGTCTTCACACTGTATTGCCCATATATCACGGTAGATATAGGGAACGTAATGACAGGACATTCCTTTTCGAGATATTGCATGTTGAGTAGCGGAACTCAACGCTGAAGTTTATGTTGTTACCAAAGCGAGCATGTGAAAATATTTAATTTCACCAAGTAAAACTCACGAACGTTAGCTTTACAATCAAATAATTCTCCACTGTGCCAGCACGTCCTCAAATAAATCAATTAAGATGCAATTGATAAGTTAAATTATTATAAATTATACTCTTTGCCTTTTAACGTTCATCTTTCCATTTTTATTTACATAACGTCCTCAGACATTAAATAGTAAAAGTTTTATTACAGCCTTTACATAAGTATGATAAATAAGCGTTCAATTTGTAATGCCTGTTTAAAAAGAGCATTGGGTTATTAAGCTTAGTTTAGTTAAGCTAAGTTTAGTTTAGTTAAGCGTTCACGTTGTCTTTCCACATGGGCAGAAGTTCTTAATTTCAATTATAAAATTATTGAGACCGGCATCGGTTGTGAGTTCTATTCCCTCTTAGGGAAAATAAATATTTAATATTTTCATTTTCTCGCTCTGGTAACGAAGCGTAGCGTTGAGTTCCGCTACTCAACACCGCACCATTGTAGATTAAGTGCAAACCTCTGCAAGCCACGATTATGTTATTGTAAATATTTTTTTCTTTTCTTTTTATTTATAAATTAAAAAATGTTTTACTTGTGAATGTTATCTATGTATCTATATACTAGCGGACCCGGACGCGGCTACGCCTGCTTGAAATATAAGAATATAATTTCGATATAAATATAATTTCAATCTAGATGAAATGCTAAAAGTGACTATTATATTTATTTTCATAAGGATGAATATCAAAATGACGCGGTAACGAACGCGGTCGCGTAGCGACGACGGTTGTTATTAACATGGCAGAATAAATTGCATGTCAAATTAGAAAGTATTATAATTTATTAGTATATATGTGTGATGTAATGTTATATAGCCTATAGCACTTCCGAAGAATGCAGCTTTCATACAAAATAAAAACATAGTAAATCAGACCAGTAGATCCAGAGATCTTAGCGTTCAAACAAACAAACAAACAAACAAACAAACTCTTCCGCTTTATTATATTAGTATAGATTTATGATTATTACTTTATCTAAATAATTTCACAGAAAATAAGTATAATATCTACTATTACCTTACATTGTATTATAATATAGGTATAGTTTCTACAATTTACTCACTTATGAAATTATAGTATTAAAATAGCTCTGGTTCCTTTAAGCAACGTAGGTCTTATATCATTAGGTCATTAAAATCAAATCAAAACCTAAGACCCATTCAAACACTATTAATACGTTTATGAATATTTAAATATATACTTGTAACTGGGCTATGTTAATATTTGACCTCGAACTCGAAAAACTAGTAATCCTCATATTACATGTTAGTTTTTGTATTAACTTCGTATTTTCGAGTCGACGGCGTTGGGTTCCGCAACTCAGAATATATTTTTCTTACGACAAACACATTAGTCTTAAATCAAACGTATTAGAGTGCAAAGTATCTCCCTGCCTTCTCTACTATATGCGGTTAAGCTGAAAAAAATAAAACTATTTACAAGCTTAGTAAGTTATAGATGGAATTTTTTTTTAATTTAGCTCTTATAGCTAACTGAGTCTATACATAAATCTTTCTCTATAAAGGGACTATAAAATACGAAAAGACGTTTTAATTTGGACCAGAAATTCCTGATATTAGCATTTTCAATCAAACAATTGTATTATATTAGTATATAGATTACTGTAGAATACATTGCGGGTGTGCTTAGGTCTAAAGTCAGACCTTAGTTGCTCTAGATTAGTATTAAACAAGCTGTCATACGTTCCTACTACGACCTTTGATTTCGAGCGGGATAAATATTCAGTACATTCACTTTTTGCTTGACCCTTTAGAGAACGGAACTGAAAAAAAAAATGGTGTTTTTAACCGTATGTTACGATATTATGTATCCAATAATATATATTTTTTAATTTTACAGTTCCTTATATTACTTAATATATTATATTTTTACATTATTATAATAAGCATGTAGGTACCTTGTGTAAGCCCAAGAGGGTATCTTCTTTCTGTGAGTCATTTTGTTCTCTTTTTTATCGTTTCGTATATAGCAAGGTAGAATCAACAGGAAGAATCAACATGTTAAAACACTCCGATCCCCATTTTCCATCCAATTCTCACAACATTTCGTGTTGGGTAGCGGAAGTCAACGACGCGCTTTGTCGTTATGTTTATAACCGGAGCGAGGAAATTAAAATAGTTCAGAAAATAATATATACCCCGGAATGAGAATCGAAACCACAACCGTCGCGTCTACGGTCAGACGCTGCGCCACAGGGGCCTCATTTTGTTCTTCTTACTCTAATAAATAATGAATATATTAAATAATTAATTGAAATAGAAATCTTCCACAAGGCAAAAACATATATCTGGTGGTATTAGTACTACAGTTGTCAAAGTTCAAACTATAGATGATATACCTAATCCAGAAGTAATTAAATGTATTTGGATACCAATATATACGAATAGTTTGTAAATCTAATACTATATGCGAAGAATATGATATCTTTCAGTTGGGCCACTGCCACTGGCTACATCACAATAATATTATTTTTTATTATGAATATTTTAAAAGATGATAAAATGAAAATATTTTTTATTTTATTTTGTAGATCTTTCTAATATATATAGTCTATGACACTTATATTTATACTATAAACAGTAAAAATTTTAATGCAGTGCATCCTTCTTGATTTGGAAGTAATTTTATGAAATGAAAATGAAAAAAAAAATCATTGACAATAATATTCATATATTCTAATATATTATGTTCCTTGATAATATTGGCGTATATTTTTTAAGAAAGATAGTCATAATTATAAGAGTAAATCAAATATAACTAAGCATTATTTGTGACGCTAATTTTGTGGCCAACAGCATTTTTTCGCCCTGTTGAAACTGTTGATTCGGTACAATGAATTCAGCAAAACGCCTTCATGTATGAAATTGGTATTTGGTACTTGTAGAGACTAATATGTGTAATTTTAAATGGTGACTTTTACTATAGTAAATATTTTTATTTTTAGTTCAGTTAAGAGAATTATTCGTAATTTTAAAATTTGACAAAATGTAGAATAAAGATTTTTCTGTCCTGAAAGTATTTGTTTATATTAGTTTTGCGTTTCTAAGAAAAAAATATATTTTTTCTTAGTCATTTCAGTAGAATAATTTCAAGATATCTTATCTTTTTGGAGGTTAGAAAATATAAGCTATTGTTGACCGTCACAAGACCGTCACCGAACCCAATAGCGTGTATTTTCAAAATGTGCTTAAGGTTATTTATTATTAATTTTTAATTTGAATATTTTAAATTTAATATCCAGGCAAAATAAGGAAAATCATAATTCATTCTTACATGCTTTTACAATTTTTATCTCTGAATGTCTAAGTAACCCTTCCTAGTATTGTTTAACGTACATAAAGCACTTTCATTGTAAAAGTACATTGCCTTTGGAGATGCACTTATAGATTTCATAAATAGTCATTATTTTAAATTTGTGTGCATTCTGTAACGATTGTACTTATTTCAATTTCAGATAAAGATACGAGTATTATAATGATATGTGTGTAGATATATGTTTGTATTTCTTTCTTTATTATTTTACATTTAAGATATAAATCCTTTATAAAAATCAATAAATATTGCAATTATTACGATCATATATTTTTTCTTTACAGGTGGAAGGAGTTTCACGAGTCAGCAGGCGACATCCTAGCTCTATTAAAAATTCTACAACTATAGAATCTGAAAATGCCTCACCTTCACTTAGAACTAGAACTTCCAAAAGACGAGAAGAAACTGCACCACGTGATATATCAAGAACCAGAAGTAGAAGTAGATCTTCTGATGTCACGACTTCTACTACAGAAACATTACAATTCCAATCTGAACGAAATGAACGATTCGATTCGAAAAGGCAAAATAGCCGAACACATAGCAGGCAAACAATTATTAACGAAGAAAATTTTGATACTACCATAAACAGAGATGCTCAATCAAGAAGTAGATCTCGGCAAGTTACTCGACGTGTAACATCACAATCAACAACAACTCCAGTACCTATGTCTATTTCTTCTCCTACTACAAGTAGAAAAGAATTTACGGAATCTGCTTTCAATGATTTTTCTAAAACTATGCCTAAGGAAGTGACTGACCCAAATAGTCAATTTAGAAGGAGAAGTTCTACTGAACGTGTAATTGAACCCACTACAACACGAACGCGGAATCGTATTAACACTCGGACAAATATTCGAACGCTAGATTTAGAAGTTTCAGGAACAGCCAACGCATTAACAACGGCTTTTAAAGAACCTACAACAGCTAAAACGAATGACCTTAGAAACTCAAGAAAGTTAAGATATAAAACCAGACAGTCTGAAGTAGATTCAAATTTAACTGGTGAAGGCTTATCAGTGCCTAATGAAGTAAAATCTAGTCAAATCGGAGAAAATATTACTAGTCAAACTGGATCAAAATCTGTATCACCGTCAACCACAGAGAAAATTGTTAAACAAACAACTGAAAGACTATCTAAAACTAGTACTATAAAAACAACAAAGGTTGTAAAAAGACCAATACCTCGAGGCAAAGTAAAAGCACCTATACTCACAGGCAAGCCCAAAGTTTCAGATGAAGTTCATGAAGATGATAACTATCCTGAAACTTTTAAAGCTTTAATTCAAGCTAAAAATGCATCGGTGAGTAGAATAGGTTGAATCATGTACGTTTAATCATAAATATCACTCATATTAATACCACTGTATCATGTTCAAGTGACAAATAAAGTATGCACTTTAACAGAAATACTGTTTATTTCATAATAACTAACATTGTCCATGTACTAACAAGACATACTTAACAAAATCACTCGTATTACTACAACAATCATTTTTTTTTACAATTAGAGTGGTATGTATACCAAGATATTTGAACATAACAAATAAAAATTTCAGACACAGGCGAGCTCTCCACCCAGCGAGAGTTTGTCAGTGAAAGCATCACAAAAAGTTTACAATACTTACAACACATCATCACAATCTATCCTCACGGCTCCTGACTCTGAAAAGCAATTTCGGGTAATACTACATTAATTCATTATAAATAAATTAATCAATAGTACTTTTTATCTCATTGTTGTAACACGAATCATTTGTAAAAATCACTCAACAACTTACTCAAATCTTATGAATTTACAAGTTCGCTTAAAAATTTTATAAACATTTACAATTTAATTCATATCAGCACGTCATAATCTAATTCATATAATTAAAAATATGATTATTTTGATCATTGATTAACTTTTGTTATATAACTAACTTTCAGCTTCGCAGCAAAATAAGTTTAGAAGAGAATAAAAATGAGAGTAGAATTAATGATACTCAACAAGAAGAAACTACGCTAGTTCCTAAACAATTTAAGCCCAAATCGTCAGAATATCGTTTACGTGGATCTTATATACCTAGGAGTAAAAAATCCAGCTCTTTTTCTTCTTCAACTGATTCTTTAACTTCTTTTAGTCCAGTAACACAACGATCCTATAAATTTAGTAGAAAACAGAAAATAGGAACAACTGAAACAACCAATGTGGATAATTCTATAAAAAGTAAACGAGTAGAAAATAATAATAATAATAATAATTTATTTAAAAAACCTGTAATACGCTCTTCTTTATATAATAGAAGAAATCTTACAAGAAACTTTGGCGTAAACTCTGAAGTTCCTAAAAGAGTTGAAATAGACAGGAGTGATAAAAGCTTTACATTAAAACCAAAACCTATATTATCTAGAACATCTTATTACTCTAGAGTAAGAAGTAATTCAATAAACAAAACGTTGCCGACTAATTCAAGCGTTCAGAGCACTACAGAAGAAATACTAACAGTTGAAAAAAAAGTGGAAGATACAGCAGAACTTCCACTTATTTATACAAATGCAAATAGTGCCACAACTGTGAAGAATGGCAATAAAGACAATGAATTTAAAAATGACAACCAAAATTTCATAATCACCATAAATAGTAAAGAATCGGCAGAAAATGGTACGTTTAATGATGCAGTTGATAAAATTGAAGAGAGTGAAAATAAATCACCACTAAATGTGATAAGTACCACCCAAAAGTACCACGCTACATATAAAGACAACAGTAACGATGTTTCCTTACAAAATCGCGAAAAAGTAACTGCTGTGCCGTCGATTAGAAATATTCAAACTAGAAAATATGGAAGAAAAACATCAAGACGCAAAGAAGATGTTTCAAGTGTTACATCTAAGTCTATTGTGAGAAGTTCAAGAAAATATGGCGATACCTTTTCAAAAACTACGGAGCCCTCATCAAATGGCGTAAGTACATTTTTTATTAGCATATACATATTTTTTAGCTTTATATGTACAAATGGACGCCGCTTATGTTTTTGATTTATTTACTTGATATAAATAATATTTTCCAGATTATAGGTGAACCCGAAAAAGTAAAAAACAAATTTAGCTCTAAATACAGATCATCATATCTTGACAAACCATTTTACAAACCTACTGTACCTACAATCACACCATCAACTGTAAGTAACACAACAAAAACACGTTTTCATTACCTAAAATGACGTTTATTATGAAAATAAAATTAATAGAGTAAAACATAGTAAAATAATATTTCAATGATTTTAATCACTAAACAAAGATAAAAACTGATAGTTTTTAATACTTCGAAATACAGTAAAATACAAAGCCCCTTTATGAAATTGGTGTTTATTATATTTATTTCCTCTCATCGAATTTAATACTACCATTTAATTATTATTATATATTTTTTATACATCATTATCACTATTATTCTGTACATAATTTTATAAAATGCTCAGAAATATTGTACTCGTATTAACCAAATCATCATACTATGTATTATTAGTATCATTGCTTTTCATCAACATTTTAATCAACATTTTCATTACAAAAGGCGTGGCTGAAATTCTTCGTGACTGATCATCTTTTATCAAAGTCTGTAGAAGAGCCGAACTGGTTCGAAGATGAAGAATTTTCAGATGTCACAACTGAACAAATGTCAAGACAAAATGATACATCGCCAACATGCATGCATGAAACAGCCTTTCCACCGGTTAATGACACTATTTAGATTATAAACGATTTCACTATCATTCATTTTCATAGTTACATTAAATGTATATAAATACAATATATTTGTAATAATGAAAGTAAAAAATGTTAATATAATTAAATATTCAAATAATATTCCAAAATTGCATTTAAAAGTAGTATAATTTTAATTGATGTCAAGTATATTTATAGTATAACGTGCTATTGAATAGAAAGATTATAGTTTTAACATATTAACAATGCAAGTGCTTCAATCAATATAAATGAATCTTATATATTAACAAATACATTTTACATACTTATATTAATATATAAGGAGCACTTATCACATAAAAATGCATTATATTTATTCTTAAGGCAATATAATATATTAAATAGAGTTAATAATACAATTTGTTTTAATACTCACAGTTATGTATCCGTAGTTTTGTTTCCTTTTTAAACATTTACTATTTTCTTATGACGTCCGAAAGTAATAAAGAGGCTTTGGTCTATGCACGATTTCTGGGTATTTCTTATACTATCACACATTTATCAACTTTCTTACTATTGTCTGCTATAATTATGGGTGAGATCACTTCTTCTTTCAGGTAGAGGGAGAAGAAATACAATTAGGGCCAGACATGAACGCTATATCTATCACTAAATCACGAAGTCCATTAACTTCAGCTGACCTCAGACTTTCCGAGAGCCTGGCGAAAACATTACAAGTTATGAATGTTGAGGCGTCCAATCATTCACCTTCGGTCACAGTATCAATATTTGATGCTTTGGCTGAAATACTCACATCTACACCCAAACCCCGTATATCCTCAACAACTGAAGTATTACAATCTCAAAACAGTAATAATGACGTAAAGCAAACACTTGCAGGCGTGAGTAACAATATTAATGTAAATAGTGTCAAAGACTTAACAAGTCAAGACAACTTTATGTCAACGGATATTGTAGCCAATGTTGCTAAAACTGTACAAACCACTGGTCAGTCTACATCACATGTGTTTAACAGAATGCCGGTTGAGGGATATATTACACCACCATCACCAATTATTGAAGCTGGAATAACTTCTACTGTGAATACACTTTCAACATTCCCTTTTCCTACTTCCCCACCTTCAACACCTGTATCTGCAAGAAGACCATTTGCTATAAAAGTACTCTATGCAGATACCGAACGAACTACTGACAGAACGACCACTGTGACTACTACCGACCAGTCAACGACTGACACTTCTACAAGGGTATATAATACTGTATCTGATCTTATACTTTCTAATAATAAAATAGTTTCATCAGAGCTAACTAGCATGTTATCAAACAATATAAAGAATATTATTGAAAATATGGATGAGGATAGCAAAGCTAGGCTTTCAGTAGATATGGTGAAGTTGTTAAATACATTAATTCCAAAATTAAGTAAACCAATCACTGTACAAGATGACATAGAATCTGTTCCTAACACGACACCTTACAGTTTGGAGGATATTAAAGATACTGCAAATGTTTATATAAATAACCAAGATACCTCTAATATTTTGACTGATAATATCCTCCAAAATGTTATAGACACAAACATTGTAAATAGCACAAAAAGGAGTATTGAAACTGAAGTTACTACATCTATTCCAACAGAAACTGTAAATAGCACTGTTGCACTAAATAAATTAGATAGTACAACTATATCTGCACCTGGAACTCTATCTATATCAGTTACATCAAAAAATAATGAATTGAGTATTACACAATCTACAGAACCAAGTAGTATTAATTTAAGTTCTCCACAAGATATTATTTCTACCATAACTATGCCCGAAATTGATATATCATTAAGTTCTCCAGGGGCAGATGTGGTAATTGTAAACAGCGATTCAGGTTTAAATTCAAATAATGTCACTAACAATCCTCCTCTAGTCCCTTTCCTAACTAATTTCGAATTAAATGATTTTAATGACTCAGAAAGCTTGACTTTAGGGCAGATATTACCAATAGCTCCAATGACATCTTTACAAGTAAAAGAGTTAGAGGATATTGAAAGTATACAGGATCCAAGTCAACTCTCGCGTTTACAGTTATGGATATTATCCAAAAAAGCTCGTGTTTTGAAAATGATTGAAGATATAATAAGAAATCACAACGAAGAAATTTCAAATGCTCCTTTGACAGAATTAGTCAATAATACTAATCAAAATAACGTATTTCTATCTAGTCGTTTAAGTGATATTGTTAACACAATGAACATGACGACTGAAAACATTACGTCTAACCAAAATACTCTAAATATCTCAACGTCTACTTCTGTGACTATTACTGAAACTACGACTTCTCCTACAGACCCTTCTACTTCCTTTCAAGCAAATATAGATTTAAGTATAAATAAGAAAACATTTTCAACTACCCAAACTGATGTTCCAATGACAACTATATCCATACCATTAGAAACTGCTTCTGATATCTTAACAAGCACTGAATTACCAGCTCCAGCAGAATCCCAATTCATTAATGATGCAGCTGACGCTTTCAGCGCTACTACTGAGGGAAGTACTACAACAAATGTTGATGAAAGTGTAGTAGGATTACAAGTGACTACAAATGCAGATCTAGTTCAGTCTACAACAATAAGCAGTGATGCGAAAACTACTACGTCTTTTGATAGTGAACTAATGACAGAATCGGGTACAAGTGAAAATTTTATAGCAAGTACAACCATTGCAAGTATCGTTACTACAGTGCCACCTATAAGTAACGCATCGAGTAACATAAATAATAATATAAGCAATCAAAATAAACTCAGCACCACATCAAACAATCCGAAAAAAGATTATGTTATATTTGGAATACTGCCTAACAACACCGTGGTACGTAAAGACCCTAACGATAACGTACTTGAAACATTAACAGAAGCGAGTCCATACATCATTTACGGTGTACTACCAAATAACACAATAATACGAAAATTTCCAAATGGAACTAGAGTGCCACGAATTATGCAAAAAATTGACATACTACCAATCAGTCCATGGAGCTTAAGAAATCCATACAGCCCCATCCATAACATTCCGGCCATTGTCAGACCGCAGTCTAACCCTATCCGAGTATCCACTAATACTGTGACATCCAACGATACCTCAAATAACGGAACGGAAAACCAATTAACCACCGACACTGTAAATAACCTACAAACTACGGTATTCATTTTATGTTGTTTAGCTTAAATGCTGTGCTTGGGGCTTTGTCATCGCATATTACGTAGTGAGTATCTTATAAAAGAAAGGGAATGGATTATGGTAAGCTTTGCATGCCTTTGCACATTAATCTCTTCACCAAATAACATTGCAGAGCTTAACTCTCTATTTCGTAATTGCAGATTTCCTCATCGGCACTTAATATAAAAGATAGCAGTTCATTCGGTATAACTACCTCCACAAATAAGCCTCCTGCTGAAAAAAGCACTGCCTCGCATGTTTTGAGTTTACGCACAACTACAATGCTACCTTCCATTGATGAAATTCTGCTTAATAGCATATCTTCGGCCACTAAAGAGGAGATGGTCATATCCTCAATGACAAGTTCTACTAGCGAACCGAGAATATTAACACTGGATATCGATCCGGAGGTATAATCATTGTATCCTGGCATTACGTCATACTCACAC
Source organism: Heliconius numata (assembly GCA_016802625.1). Taxonomy (NCBI): domain Eukaryota; kingdom Metazoa; phylum Arthropoda; class Insecta; order Lepidoptera; family Nymphalidae; genus Heliconius; species Heliconius numata. The sequence goes on along the minus strand of JAEBDU010013417.1, from coordinate 95,140 downwards.
ACTATCTATATACATTTAAATCAGCTACATAACTTCTAACTAATTTAATAGTAATAATTTTACAAGTAATTATTTTTAACGAATCAAAAATAACGCATGTATTTAATCATTTAAAACAATTAATTTTATTTGTCCAAACAGGTAAGTGGTGAGGGATAATGGAGATAATAGTTTTTTTTCACCAAAATATTTCTTTTTCTTTCTTTTTCTTTTCGTACATATAAATGAAGAAATTTAAAGATATGATGTTCATTTCAGACAAAACAAATTCGCACAGAAAAACCTATCGATGGTAACGGCAACGCAGTATTTAAATTTATACCCATTGACGAAGTAACAGTATCACCACAAGAATCTAATGTGTTGAGACTTGCTTCTACAAAATCGCCTAAAACTGCGGCAATAAAAGAACCACAGACAACGATATCTGAACTAAATACTCAGTTACCTATAGAAATTACTTCTGAAGCTACTAGCTCACCATCAGATATGCCTATTTTAATGAATACAGAAACAACTACAGCAGTACCACAAAGTCCTTTGTCGTTTACTACGACCGTAGCGCCAATAACAACTGAAACTGTTACAACATCAACAACTCCTATGATGGTAACACAAATGACAACTACTATAACAACTTCAAAACCTATTACTAGCACTCCGATTCCGATTGCAACAACCGAAATCGTATCTACTGTAGTACCTACCGAGCCATCAACAGTTATCAGAACAAGTACATTATCATCTTCATCCACTGAAACGATATTACCAATCCAAGCTTCTACTTCTAGTAATATTTTCGAAACTGCTGCATCTAACCAAAAAGATGCCGAATTACTACAGTCATTGATACAAGAAATTAATCGTTCTCCTAAAAATCTCAATATAAAATCTCAAAATATTGAGCAAAATGATAGCGCTAAACTATTACAAGCAATTTTAGCTGGTGGTGGACGTAATTTGGGAAATCTTATAAATAGACCACAAACTACTACTACTACAACTACTACTACTACTATACGTTCCATTGAGGATGATATAAGACAATTTGAAGAGGATACAAAATTACTAAAAGCACTACTACTTGCCACAGGACGCAATCCAGAGGAACTTAATCTGCCAAGCTTAGATATTATAAGGAGGGTAACATCTAATAGTGCTACTACAGTAACACCGTCAACAGCTACTGTTATCGTCAGCACTACACCACTGACCACTTTACCTACAACAACTACTATTACTACAACTCCTACAACTACAACTACAGCACCAACAACTACAACTCCAACAACTACTACCACTCCCGTGACAACTCCTACAACTACTACTACTACGACCACTTCATCTACAACCACCACAACTCAAGCTGAAAAAACTACATCATCTTTAAATGATGATTTGAGAAAACTACAAGAAGACACAAAGTTGTTGCAAGCATTGTTGCAGGCCACTGGAAACCAGAATGCTGGTAGCTTACCTATTATATCTGGATTAACCTCTAATATAAGGGTAGCATCTAATCCTTTAACTACATCGATAGAATCAAATCCCACTACGGCATTTAATCTTCGTCCTGTATATACAACTCGTCCATCGCCTGTTTTTAATTCATTTACGCCTGGAACTGTTAGTGTATCTACATTACAGCCTCAGCAATCAAGTACAGAAGATATTAGAATATCAACCACATATAGACCGTTCACTGAACGATCAACAACTATACAAAATTTAGATTCTTCAACTGCTACTACTCGTCGCTCCAAGGCTGCAAGGTTCCAAGTTACAACTGAAATACCAAGTACCTCAACCTTCTCGGACGAAGAAGATTTATTATTTTTGCAAAATCTGGTACGTAATTATTCTTTATAAGTATTTATAGCATTAAATATTTAGTTATACTTTAAAATTATATATATTTTTAAAAACACTGATATCAGTTTGTACAATGTATTTCTTGATGTAATTACAGAAATCTGTTTTAAGTTCAAAAACCAACGGTCAAGACTCTGAAACAGCACTTGCTAATCGCGTTATTGCACTTGCTGTAGAGAGAAGCTTAAATGAAATACAAGGCAGTAAGCTTGAAGTTTCTAGTACAATGATACCTACTACTACAACAAGGCCAACAACTACAACAAGACCGATAACTACAACAAGACCGAGAACTACAACGAGACCTACAACTACAAGACCTACTACTACGACTTCGCGCTTGATAACAACAGCTTCAACACTAAACACTCCTTCTATAGAAGATGATATTAAGCAATTTGAGGAAGATACAAAACTATTACAGGCATTGCTAAAAGCTACAGGACAGGATCCCTCTAAATTCAATATTCCAACATTAAACACTATTGTAAGTGAAAATATTATCTAAATTGATAGTAAACTGTAATTAAATATTCGTATTCTTTTCTAAAGATTTTTTTCAAACGTTCAGAGACCAGCTGCTGATCAGTTACAACCAAATGTGGTCGCTACTACTGCTAAGCCTTATAGTGCAAAAATTGCAGTAAAAGATGACTTAAATAATGAGCAAGATGATGCGAAATTATTACAAACTTTAATTAAATTACAAGATGCACAAGAAACTACGACACAACGAGGAAAAATTACATTTACAGGTTAGCGGTTACATTAATAATTATTGTGGATATTAAAGTTATTTTAAAATTACGTACTGTTCGCAAAAAAATTAATTTGTTAAAGAATTATTTTTAACTATGTTATATTTTATTTTAAGGCCAATCATCTGATGAAGCACTTAAAAAGCTTTTACAACAAGCCCAACCTACTGGTATGGTGTCTGAAGCAACTAAATCTTCTATTTCACTGAGCACTGAATATGGAAATAGCAATGATGCATTGCTAGCTGCATTACTGAAGGAACAAGGATTTGGGCCGACAACGGCAAGTTCTGTCGACGAACAACTTCGATTGGCTGTTAGTCTTTCTTCTTTCTAACTGTTCATTCTTCATCTAGATAATCTTACTTTTTAATTATCATTTTCCTTATTTTAATAATATATTTCACAATTTTCTAACTTACATTTTTTAATTTATGTATTTATGAAAATTAAAATAAGTAAATAGATAATTAACTTACCACATTCACAAATTTAACACAGCAAATTAACATCGTAGGCTTTACTCAACCAAGTCGTCGTGACGCCTAAAGCTAGGCGAACGACTACACCGCCGCCACCACCTGCGCCTCGGAGACCATTATTAGATGGTCTCGCATGGTTATGGCAGCAATGGAGAGAGACAGGTCCTGATCCTGGTCAGCCAAGACCAAATAGGCGGCCAGAACAACCAAGACCTTCGAACTCTCCTGCAGCAGCAACAAGTTCCAGAGTCAACTGGTTCGGCTCAGGGCCTTTCGTTGGTAATGCGAACGGCGCTGACGAAAGGCCGACGTCAAACAGAGTGGGTTTCTCGTCTCTATTACTTAGGTTGTGTGACTGGGGATGAGGTGATGGAAACTCCTTAGGCTAAATTTGTACTTAAACTTTATTTATAAATTCCTTAGACCTGTCCTATTTTAATGTACAGTTGTAACGGTATTATTTTTTGTAAATATGTAGAATATTAATCGCATTAATTAAATATGTGACTCCAATGAAAACCTAGTGACACTAACAATTGGTTTATACATATGTATTACAAGCTAAGAAACTTTGGAGATAACGCGCACTGCGTACGTTTAGTTTAAGAAATTTCATTATTTATTTATAGAAAAAAAAAGAAAACGCTTTTTCGCTTTTACATTTTGCATATTCCTAAAATGCATACGGTTTTTTTTATTTAAGCGAAATTTAATAAATAGCTTAATTTTCCGGAATATAATGTTTTGTAAATACTGTTAAATATGATGATAATAAAATTTTGATAATTTTGCTTATTGTGTCATTGTTACTAATACACCTTTACGTTCCACGAATATAAGCGTTCCTTGCACGATAAGATGCACTTATTAACATTTTTTTGTAGATATTTATATAATTTTTTGTTTTGTACATAATCAATGTGAATGTTGAAATGATTATATTACCTTTCCTTTTTAATATTTCCATATCCTAAATCCAAGGAACCCTAATTCCATAATATTTGTAAATATTGGTTTATAAAATTTTAACACAACGACGTATCAAATTAATTGTAAGGCAATCTAGTGTATTATATCCCTTTGGGGAACTAATGGATCCTAATTGGAACCTGGTGAATAACATACCGTTTTTGTAGATAGTTTATAAATTTAGTGTTGTGTGAGTGATTCTGATTGGTAAGTATATTGATTAATGTTTCTGAACGAAACTTGTCCTTTGAAAAATGTTAAATGCTTCTCTTCAGCTATTTTATACTTAACTAAAATTAACTTCTATACGAAAGTAATATACTAAAAATATTGAAAATAATTTTATGATGTAAAATTGCATATATTTATATTTTTTTCCTAATACAATATGTTTTCTTTTTCGTTTATATATAAGAAATATGTATTTGTTGTATGTAATGGTTTGGTATTTATATCAATTCAACGTATTTGGATCATGACATAACTTTTCTAACCTATTCACATTTTTTAAAATTTTCTCCTTATCCTACCTTAACTGCATGAAACTTATATACTGTATATAATTAATTCTTCTTACAATAATGTTTAAATTTATTAATATATTTTGTATATAATCTATAACTGAAACTTGACCAGCTATTTTTAGATATTGCATGAAATTTACTTGAAACATTATCTTTTGTATTTTTTGTTTTCTCTAACTATAGTTATATAAATAGATACCTTTGGAGCCACCGAGTGCTGTAACATCAGAACAAGGTCCAGGTAGAGGGCAGTTGGTATCGGCGGCCATAAACGTGACAAGAGCTTTCTCCCAATTTTTAGGGGCCGCTATTCAGGTATTATAATTTTCTTTTTATTTTCATATTTACTACATGTGAAAATGATTGGCAAATAATAATTTTCCAAATTGATAATTTTCAGGATTAAATTGTAGAATTGGAGTATTGTAAGTTTTATCACAGTGACTACTAACATGGCTTTTTAATACAATCTGATTTAAAAATCACATACCAAACTAATTCTTTAATTGTTATACATATAAATTAGAATTATTCTTATGCCATCAACGCTTATATACTATATTTAGAGGCCATGGCGTAGCGGTACAGTGTTACAGAAAACACGACACTTGTTTGTTTGATTCCCATTCGGGGTAAAAATACCATCGCGGAATTGAGTTCCGCCACTCAACAATAATGTCACGAAATCGAGGCATAGAATGGAAAATAGATTGTCTTAACACTAGATCATGAATTTTCATGGTAGAGGGAATCAATCTTAAATAAGGCATTCAATCTTAAATATTCAATTAAGGAAATAAAGTACGGATTGGTCGAAAATTATGAAATTTAATCCCCTTCGATTTCTATGAAAATGTAAAATTTATTCAATAATTACCATTATCATTCCAGGGAGCAGCACAAACGGTACAAAGCGTGATACGAGCGGGACAGAGGGCGGCCACCGACGCGTATACAGGCGGATCGGGATAGATTTAATGGACTTGAAAACTTTTTCGAAAGTGTCATAGTACGCACTGTGTTGCGAGCGCTCGAGTGTAAATAATATTATAGGAGCCTCATGTGATAGGATAAATTGGCAGTTTTCTATAGGAAAAATATAGGGTAGTATGTTCGATACCTGTGTCAGTCGTTATGTAAGTTACGTTAATCTGTCTCGGTCTGTGTTGTTAAGTTACGTACCAAATATTGATATGAAACTCTTTATTAGTATGTTTTTTTTTGTATTTTCAATTCTAAGAAACCTAGAAAAAATCTAGTAAAGCAATAATTACAGGTTGATGTACTGGATTAAATTATTTTATTAAACATTAACCAAAATGACTTAAACATATTAATTTAATAGTTTCAAATTAAAATATCTATCATTAATATTGTACATAGTTAATCAAGTTACTTTTTTGTTTCACAAAATACACAAAACTTTCTTTATTTTCATACTAAAATAGTTAGCAGTGGGTCCTAACCCACGTTGGACGACTTTTAATTTAAATAAAAAAAGTACGCTAATATGTCACTTCATACGTCTTTAGTTATAAAAACAGAGTGATTTGACTAACTCTCTTTTCTTACTTTTAAGAAAATATTTATATCAAGAGTGTTAAATATAAGTGTTTATTATTAAGTCTAATACATGTGCCATTCACGCACGTGCTTCGGTAAATATCCTCTCTCCTCCTGCCTTATTTATTTTTATAGTTTAATTTAAATGTAATAAACTCAGGTTAATGTAATATCGCACCAAAACGTTTTGTATAGTTAGTTTTGTTTATGGTATGAACATTATTGCTTTATTGTTCACGTGAAATCGAAAATCAATTATTTTTTTATACAATTTTTATTGTTATTTAAAAGGATGTAGCGTTTAAGAAATTGGTTTTAAATAATTTCCAGTTCCATACAACTAAGCCCTATTACAATGTTAATCCAATGAAGCTAAATAAAAATTAAAATCACATTTAAAATATGAAATATGATGTTGCTAATGATGAAAAAAACTATGTTGACAAGGTTTAAATAAAAAAATCAGTATGGGTTAAATTTCAAAATGTCATTTTAATATCTTGCTTTATTTTAATATAATTAGAAAAAAAATGATTTTGAAATATTTTAAGAAAAAAAAACTGGCTTCATTTTGATACATACTTGTGTTTGAACCCTCTGTGTATACTCAAAGTTTACTTCCAAATTAAAGACTTCATGAGAACGAAGATTACTTAAATTTTTTTGAAATATATGAAAACGTCAAAATAATTTGTTTGTAATATGTACATAACATATAGTACTGTGAAAATTAATATAAAGCTTAACCGCTTTTCACTGCCTTTAATTTAATTAATATTGTATTAAAAAGCAAATATGTATGAGATGAATCCGGGTTCCTGGTGTTTCTCTTTAATTGCTTCGGTATGTGAGTGTTACTCTAATGAAATAAACATCTAATGTATATAAACTTAGCTTTATTGTGAAAATGGAAATAAATTAATTTATGTTTGGTGAAAAAAAAAGTTTTTTATTTCATATAATCTATATATATAAAAGGACTTGTCCTCACTGACTGAGGTAAGACGCACGCACAGCTGTAACCGCTGTGCGTAGAAACGTGAAATTTGGACAGATGTTTACTTTTGTAATCTGCACATCCACTAAGAAGGGATTTTGAAAAATGTTATCCCTAAAGTGGTGAAATAGGGGTTCAAAGTTTGTATGGAAAAAAATTTAAATCGGCACCGATATTTATAAAATTTGAAATTTAGATTTTTAAAAGTATTTAATTGCATACGTGTTTCATGGTTTTCTAGAATTCTTCCCCTAAGGGTGCAAATAAGGGGTTGAAAGTTTGTATGGAAAAATCTTTAAATCGCCACCGATTTTTGTTAATTTCATTTTAATTTCAAATTTTAAATTTAGACTCTTAAAAATATTTCATTGAACACATATTTGATGGTTTATTAGATAGAATTCACTCCTAAATACGTAAGCGAAGCTGCGCGCGTCCGCAAGTTTTATAATAATTTTATCAATTTTATTAGGCATAGGGTCGGAATGTAAGCACGCACAAAAACGTTTAAATTCTACGTTTCTTATATGAAAATCTATTGATAAAGAAATATTGTGAAAAATGTGATTTAAATAAGTAAAATATAATTTAAATCACATTTTTTTCCCTAGCCTGCACCATCCCATTGTTGGGCAAAGGCCTCTCTCCACTTCTTCCATTCTGGTCTATTTCGCGCTATTGAGCACCAGTCAGGCTTATAACGGTCCAGCTCGTCTCGCCATCTCCGTTTTGGTCTGCCAATTCTCCTTTTAGAGCTTGGAATCCATCTGGTAGAACATTTCGCGTATATATTGTTCACAAAAGTTCCTGCACATTTTCTGATAGCAATTACGAATACTGAGTAGCGATTTTAATAAATTATATCATTTATGATACAATAATATAGTTTTTTGTTTCACGCATTATCCTATCTAATTAGGCAAGCAGAGAGAACCAAGTGCCATGACACTTCGTTTTTCGTTTTGCACCGCAGTTTGAAACACTGGCAATTCTACACATGTTGAGTAGCAGAACTTAACGCCACGCCTTGTCTTAATATAGATCTTATTTATATATTGGTTTCATTCTTAATGCACATGCAATGGTTGTAGGTCTGATCTTCACTCGGAGGAACGCTGTTGTGCTTTAAAAGGAATTGGCGCCTGTGAATAAAATATATTTATTTCGCTCTTTTAAAAATTCACTCATTTACTGAAATTAATAAGAGTAAATTACTTAGTAAAAATAAAAAGTTCTTATTAAATTATACTTTTTATGTAATGAGACTTATGACAATATTAGTTAGTCTTAATAGTGAAAGTTTGATGGTTTCCATTATTATTTTAGGCACTCTTAATTTTTTTTACTTAAATAGTTTATTGACGCATTTTTTTAAAAGAAGGTTGTGCTCTATTATTAGTGATGTTTGTTTGATTTTCAAACAAAAGATTTTTTTTGTAAATTGTAGTGTTTGTAAAAAAGCAATAAAATTCAAATATTTTCTAGAAGAATATACACACTTTATACTTAATAACAATCTACAAAGCTATTATCAAATGCACCAAAGTATAGAAAAATAGAATATTCATGCAACAACTTGTTTTTTGATTAATTCCTAAAGTTTTTGCCACACGACCTTGTGTGACTTTGTTAAGACAAACAATTTTTTGCCAGCATACTCGTTCCGAGCCTTATTTCTAATACTAGCTTCGATTATTTATAAATCCAGTTCGCCATTTAAATTATATTTGGATTATTTGAAGCGATTGACAGATTCTACTTATGTAATAAACTACTCTGAAAAATATTTAAATAAATGTTATTTAACTGTCAAGTTAAATGGTAGGTAATACTTACAAGTTTTAATGGCAATGGAATTATTTTGAATTTCAGAATTAAACGCCCATAAAATAAAAAAAATGATTACTGCTTAAATTTAATGGATAGTGGAGAACGGAGTGTTTCAACACAATATTTTCTTTTGCCATCTAGTATGTCACTTGTTAGTATGTCACTTATTTTATTAGTTGGAATGTTAGCAACCTATAAAGTTCAGCACAATTTCGACATTTGTCTGCATAATTCCTAAAGCTTATTTCTATTGCTTACGTTCCTTTCACAAATAAATATCGTATTTAATCTTTTAAGTTATTCCTGCTTGTTCTTAACTGTTGAAATATTATTCAAAAATGGGGATTAGAATGTTTAAGGTCTTATTATATCCAAATTAATAAATGAAAATAGAGAACGGAGTGTCTTAACATTAGGTTCCCCCTCCCTACCCTGCTGTATGGGAATGCAGCGTGAAGCTGAAAAAAGAAATTTCTAGAGTTCACTGATTTAAATTTATTTATAAGACATAAATATACAAATGAAATGAACATTATGTGTTTATTTTTAAAAATATATGTTTTAAAATGAAGCATTTAAAAGCCATTATGATATAATTAAAGATATATAGGTACGTAAAAGTTGTCAAACTCGTAACAAAAACTAAGACGAAGCAGCAGCTGTCGACTTTTTTTTTAAGTTTTATAATTATATAATTTATATGTATGCTCATAATATTCTCGATCTATATCTTAAAAATTAAAATGTTATGTATTTTTGTTTTCATTATGCGAGCTGATTTATTTAGCTTCACACTGTATCCCGCACATAACAGGGTAGACAGAGGGAACCAGGGAACTTAGTGTGAAGACGCTGTTTCCCATTAAGATATTTCCTTTCGCCACATTTCGCTGAATTCTAGAGGCATTGGATGTTGAGTGCTGATGTTTGAAGGTTAATGTTGAGTGGCGAAGTCGGAAGTTTGGTGTTGAGTAACGAAATACTGTACAGTATATACGAATACAATACGAAAAACGAGTAACGATACTCACTTGAAGGAAGGAAGGGAGGGTCCTAACTCTAGGATATGAGATTCAGCGTGAAATATTTTTTTTATGTATAGAAGTTAGAAAAAAGCCACGTATAACTGCCAACTTTCATAAGAATACATTTACTAAAAGTTTAATACTTAATTGCTTAGTTACAGCTCGACCTAACAAAAACGTGTTAGAAATATAATTCGTATAATGTATATTTTCAATATACAGTGAAATGATAGATTCCTAGAATATTGTGATACACAATACCCATAATATGTTACATTGAAGGTCTTAGACCCTTCTATTTCTGTCGTACTGAGAAGACTAGGAGGAAATGTTATTATCATACTAAACGCCGTTTATATTAAGCACAAAAATATGTTGAACTCGTCGTGGTGAAGGGATACAAAGTGTGACTGGAAAAGCGAGTGTTTGTGGGTTTGATTCTCAATCGAAGAAATTAAATATTTATTTATATTCAACTATCATCATTTCGCAACACGCTATGCCTCCAGCATTCGGCGATGAGTGGGGAACGGAGTGTCTTAACACTGAGTTCCCTTTGTCTACCTGGTGTATGCGGGATACATCGTTAAGCTGATTTGTTATTTATTTTATTTTAGTTATTTTAAAAAGGATGTTCCAAGTTAATATAAACTAATTGTTACAAACCAAAATTTTCTTAATAATATTCCTGTTTTACACTATTTATTATTTTAATCACTTATCTAATAATATTTTTATTAATAATAAAGGCCAAATAAATAAAGCCAGCCGTGGGCACAAAAACAATCGTGCAATGTTAAAAAAAAATGTAAATATTTCATTACTGTTGAATGTCAATGTCAAAAACACATAGATAACAGTACATTCTATTTACAATTTAGCGACGAATTATATATTTAGTTATTTTTTTCCTCACTTGATTATAATTATATAATAATATAGTAAATATTTCACAAAAAACTGTTTCACACTCTTTCCCGACTGAATTCGAGACATTGACAATATCTAAAAGCTCTTACTAGTGGTGTATATTAACTTTACATAATGCCTAGTTGTAATATTAAAATTTACAATTTAGAAATTGTAGAAGAAAATTGTCGTTTATTCTATTAACAGTTCAAAATCTGTAATTGTTATAGTCGTAAATGTACGTGACACGAATCACATAAATCATTAGAACCTTATTGGAATTCTGCTTGTGGCCTCGTTAGATTCTATACTTAGATTTTATACATAACTAGCGGACGCGCGCAGCTTCGCTTGCGTATTTAGGGGTGAATTCTAAAAAACCACGAAACATGTGTTCAATGAAATATTTTTAAGAGTCTAAATTTCAAATTTTATAAAAATCGGTGGCGATTTAAAGATTTTTCCATACAAACTTTCAACCCCTTATTTGCACCCTTAGGGGGAGAATTCTAGAAAACGATGAAACACGTGTTCAATTAAATACTTTTAAAAATGTAAATTTCAAATTTTATAAAAATCGGTGCCGATTTAAAATTTTTTCCATACAAACTTTCAACCCCTATCTCACCCCTTTAGGGTTAAATTTTTTCAAAATCCCTTCTTAGTGGATGTCCAGATTACGAAAGTATACTTTTGTCCAAATTTCACGTTTCTACCATCAGCGGTTTCGGCTGTGCGTGCGTCTTACCTCAGTCAGTGAGGACAAGTCCTTTTATATATATAGATAATTTTTAACATTTCTAAAGTGTTATTCCACTCTTAGAAAACGTAAAGCTATGTTAATATTTTTATTTGTTATTTAAAAAACATTTCGTTTTTGTTTCTACTGTATTGTAGCACTGTTCAAGCTCCAAGGCTTATTTATCGAATTTACAGTACTGTTAACCTTGTGCTTATAAGAACAAGAGATTTCGTTAATGCGTAAAATACGCGTCGCCTTAACTTGTATACAAATATATGAAAATTTAATTTTATTATAATTTTAGTGTCTTTCTAATGCACTGTTATAAACATATTGTACTTTTCTTTCAATATCGTATATTATGGTTTATTTAAATTAAATAAATTAATATTTTTTTAAATTTACATACACAAATAGTTTTAGCAAAAAATATGTAACTGTCATACGAGTGTTATATTTTCGTCTCTCTGTTACAATTTCCAGTTGCTTGGGCTTTTCCTTAAGCGAGTACTTAGTTCAACTAACAAGGATCGGTTTGCGGATCTATAACATATTTGGGTTTCTTTAGTACTCCTACTTTGAAATCTCGATCTGATCGATCGATGTTTTTATTGCATGATATTCTAAAAGCTGCGTACATTTAATAAAATCTTTATGTGAAAAAATATTTATATACATATATATAGAAAACTATTAAGTTACTAAGGAGTGATGTAACTATTACAATGGAAATGGAATTCCATGGAAAATTGAAATTTGGTATGGAGAGTTAGGAGAGGAGGGGAACACTAAGAGTGTATTTCTCGTATTTCTCATGCAGAAAATGAGGTTTTCCATTTTATGTTTTAAAGTCCACGCAAACAGTGTTTCGGAAGATATTTATATTGATATTGTGTATAAGGCCACTGCATTGTTGATATAGAATATTTACCACTATAGAAAAATATATATTAAAATTTTTAAGATATATGTGGTAAACGTTATCATCATTTTCATCTTTTGTAGTATAATTTAATTTTTCCATAATTCTATTATAATAGATATAGCATGCATTTTAAATTGTATATACACGCAATAATAATTGTTTATAATGTCTCTTTAGAGAATTTATTACTCCAGTTTTACTGTGGTGTTAGATTTTATCCCTTAATGTATAGTAATAAGGAGTTAGGAATGATTTAACACTACTCTCAAAGGGGTTTTTCTTTAATTTTCCAATATTTTTTTCAAAACAAAATATTAATAAAAATATCTTAGTAGTGGTACAGGATTTATCTCGTACTTGATCGATCAGCCTGATTTAATACAAACTATAAACGCGTACGTTTAATTCATGTGGACACTTCTAAGAATAGAGATAAACAAACATCGATCGTTGCGTAAGCACAACTTACGGGTTTTGAGGGCTTTTTATATAAATATTCTAATTGGGGAAATGTTTAAATTTAAAATATTTTTTTGGTTTTTCCAGTACCTTTATTAATAACTCAAGATTTATTTTTATGTGGAATATTTCAGTTATCGATGAAGAGACTACGATATAGGGCATTCGATGTTGCCCATTGTAACTGCGGTCAGAGTTTTCTATGTGGTTCTTAAAATATGACATACATACGTACATACATAACTCTTATTTATTAATTCTATTTGGCCATGCGGGTAAAGTTACAGATGAAGTAGTCATATAAGGTGTGATGCAGGTGCTGTAAATCATCAGAAAGATGTTCGATATACTAAATTGTTTCACAATTCAAATACCTACTTGGTATGGGTAATGTTCATAAAATTATTATAAATATTTATTTTTTTAATATGACAATCTATTGTACAAATATGGAAACCTCATAAAGAGAAACGGTCTTGCAGAGCAATTCAATATCCATGCCAATTTATTCTCCAGATTTGGTTAAAATAAAGAAAAAAATATTCTTAAGATTAGTAACATTTTATTGCTATGAAACTTACGAATCTCGCCGTAAATCGGTTAACTTTTTTTACGCCTTGCTTAAACATGACTTTCGGACAAAAACTTCTAATATTAGCCTTTTTATAGAACTTATATAATGACAATGTCGTTTTAATGCTCTATTGGCTTTATACGGTTTTTAATTTTAAATTAAACGTTCTTGTAAATATTTTCCACTACTTAGAAGTCTGACTAGGAAATTTTTTAAGTAGTGTAAAAATTGTTTAGTTATAGTTTGCTAGTTTTCCTTTATTAGCGTTTATTATTGGCAATTGTGAATATGATTACGGGGCGAATTTCGTATAAAATGCAGCAAAAACGATGCATAAATGCTCGTATCTTTTCATTGCGTTTACTTAGAAGCTTGATAGATTTTTTCTTTGCAAGGTAAATATTTGATATTAATATTAGGTTGGTTGGTACCTTTACGCGATCTTAAGATAAATGGTCTTCAGACACAGGTTCAGACACATCCAGAATAGATATATGGACAACAAAGTGATCCTATAAAATTTCCATTTTTTTTCATTTAAACTACGGAATACGGAAAAATTGTATTTTTATATTTTATAAGACAAATGTAAAAAAAAAATAACTGATTTAGTAACAACAGAATAAAAAAAAAATATTAAAAGAAATATGGAGAATTTATTAAAAAAATCTCATCGTCATCTGTCCAACACAAAATATTTTTTTATTAATCGATATAAAAAGATTTCAAAATAGATCGAGGTTTTACATGCGTATTACTCAGGTTTTCCCCAGCCTCCGCCGCCGGGCACAGTCTTGCTCAACAATTCAATTATTACCTTGCTTGAAACGAATGTGATTCATGAAATTGGGATCTCATTACAAAAGCCAATAATTGTATTAAGTTGTATTAAGGCGTATTAAGTTAAACAGAAGTAGCAGGTTCGATTTCTTTGATTATCTATGAATTTGTAGTGTTATTATTTTAATTGAGGTAAAATAAAAATTATGTAAAATTTATTGTAAGTAACAGCAGTTATAAATTATAAAGTAGACGACAAGCTTTATCGTTATAATGCTTTAAATTAATTCTGTGAAAAAAACAACCTTTTGTAAAGTTCTCTTCCTTATTACTTTAAAGTGAACTTTAATAAAAACAATTAAAAGTCGTGGTGCAGTTTAAGCGTATCTAAAGCAATGGCTGTGGATTTAAATACTTATTAAATAAATTATTATATTATTTTACGAGTTTATCTCATATACCTAGGTAAGTAGAGAGAACATAGTGTTAAGACACTCTATGTTGCGCTTTCTGCTGGATTTCAAAGTCGCACTTTACTTTACCGGAGCAGGAAAATTTACATTTTTTTATTTATTTATATTATTTTATTAACTTTTACGGGCATCAAACCCACAACCAGTGTGTCTTACAGTCAAGCACTATGCCTCTGTGCCATGACGGCCGTGATGGCTAAGTTGGATAATTCATTAAAAATATCATATTTTTCCAAGATGTTATGAACAGCTTTTTAAAACAAATTGATAATACTTAATCTTGAGGAAATTAAAAATAACAAAAGTTCTTGTGGTTATCTTATAGACGATTGATTTTTTAAATAAACTCGTATTATCGTGTCGTATTCAATTTTAAGGTTAGATCAAATTTAATATAATTCTGCAAAGGATATTCGGAGCTTTTTTATACTATTATATTATATTTTTATACAATTTATAATATTGTAAAAAAACATTATAGCCTAAGAATTGTATCAATGACTTTGTTACACAATTTTGCACAATAAATTAATGGAAATCAGCTGAATGACTATACAAATTCACCATAAAAAAATCCCAATTTGAGATCAGTCTAAAAGCTATACCAGAACACATTTTTTATTGTTTTTTTTACTTTCACGTTGTACCCTAGGCAAACAGGCAAATGAAGCAAAAAACACTCCGTTCTCCATTTTTCATTCAATGTTGTATTTTATTAACAATAGAAACTAGAGCTAGGAAATGAAAATATTTAATTTTCCCGATAGAGTATCGAACCCACATTAGTCGTGTTAACAGTCGGCGTTCAAGTTTATGTTTCAAAACTTATAAAAAATTATAAATCCTTTTATCGAATATATAAAAATACAAATAAATAAAAAAACACAATTTAATTTCAAAAATGTATAAGCTTCCTTCCATATTATTATCGAAAAAAAAAACCAAAGTAACATTAAAAGTTTTATAGTAAGCTTTAAAGCTCGGAGAGCTTTACGTTTATTGATTTTTATTAAATATCATATAAGTTGCGTAACTTAATATGTGAATAAGAGTGGCTTGGAAGGTTGCAAAGGTGACACATTTTATTATAAACGAGTCAAACTTAGAAAGGCTTATTTATTTTTATTGTTATCGAGTAAATAGTAGATAATTGTGAAAATTATTTAAAATGGAACAATGAGTCATAAATAATTATTAAATTTAGTTTCACCGAAGTTGCCCTTATTATTATTTGCCTTAATAAATATTTATTTAATAGTAATGTTAGAACAAAGACACAGTATTACTTTTTCTATTTAATTTACCTTTATGGGGAATAACTGATAGATTAAGTAATAGACATAAGATTATTTATTCGATTAAAAATGAATTCTATATAATAGCTTAATGTTATCTAGATACTAATTGATCAAATTATTATTACATTAACATAAATATATTTTTTTAAATTCTATATATACATAAAAGTGAAAATATAAAAATAATATAACATACAATATAATATAAAAAGACTAGTTTTTGCTCTGCAGTAGCATTTCATCGGAAAATGAAGAAAAAATCCAACGCAGGTCTTGAAGCGTTTCGAAGTAACTAAGTAGGTCGGTTCGGTCGGGTGGGCTCGGCTCGCGTCGGGCGCTCTCGTGACAGCTCGGCGACCTGCGCACGCGCATACATAGCCGATCCCGCCACGGCAGCAGTCGCGTTCATTGGAATATTATCCTGTAAATAATAAACGGGATGCGATTCTCTTATTAAATAGCGCGGAAATGGACTGATTGTTTATATTTAATAACGATTTACATAAATAATTTTGTTTTGTGAAAGAACTGTACCAGACAATGTTGTGGGAGAACAATCTTAACGAGGAGACAGAAGCGGTAAGTGTTATAGAAAAAATTAAACTATCTTACTTAATTGATTTTCTTCTTAATTATATGATTTTATTTATACGAGCGTTGATCGATGTGTGAGTGGACGCGCTTGTGTGAGTTAACTTTCTAGTTTTCGCTCGCTGTTGCGTATTAGCATAAAACGTGAACAGTTTTTCATAATAAAAACATATGGGCAGTTTAAAGAGCTTTTGGCTTGTATATATTCACCACGCATCTTCCAACGCTGTGACAATGTTAGTAATCACTTTATTAGATGCAAATAAATGTGAATTTTGACACAGACGTGCGGTCTGTCTGTCACGAATACGTTCAACAAACTTTAGAGTTGTGAGAGCTTTATGTATAGTACGTACTGATTTAAAATGTTCATTTTATAAATGAATAAAATAAATCAGCTTCACGCGGTATCTCGCACACAGCAGTGTAGGCAAAGGGAACATAGTGTTAAGACACTCCATTCCTCACTTTTCACGAATCAACAACCGTCGCGTTACAGTCATATCTTTCTGCCTCTATGTATTTATTTTGTAATATAATTATACTGTATATGCTTATATATACATCTAATTTGTGTTATTTTAAATATATGTATATGTAAATTCGTAAGATAATTTGCAAAGAAATTCAACTTAAAATTTTATGTAACTAACAATAATGAACCGAAAAAAAGATGATGTAAGCCAACTATTATTATCATAGAAGCAACTCGTTGAAACAAACAAAAAGATAAGTTATCGAGAAAACAATTTATGAAAAGGACAGCTGAATTACAATTGATGATGTAGGAAAGAGATGGCGTGTGTATTGAGAGGTGTTCGATAGAAATCATAATAATATTATAGTTGACAACATTTGAGAATTAATCGTTATTTATTTAGTGTTAATTATAATTAATTAAGATTTATGTATTTTAGTTCATTTAATGTATGTAAATTTTAGTATTATTATTTTTTTTATTAAGCTTTATAGCTAGAGAATAAGCCAATGTCCTATGAAAGATATCTCTAACGTTAAATCTTAATTTAAAGAAATAACTTTATTCCTATTCCATAATTAATATCTATTAATATTAAGAATAAAAATAACTTTAACATTATAAAGTTTAAAAAAAATATATTTCTAATTGCTTAGTAAATATTAAAAAACTAAACTGTAATGGAGCAATGGGTAAATATAAGCATAATGGTTGTGGGTTCGATCCCTGTTCACGGTTCCTCCCTTACCAGACAAAGAGTGGCGTTGAGTTCCGCTACTTAAGACGCAATGCTCCAGATTCGGGCAGAGAGTGGACAACGGAGTGTCTAATGCGTGTACACTAAGTTTTTTATTGATTTATTATTTTTTTGGCTTCACGCTGTTTCCCGAGCTAACAAGGCAAAACGAGGCCTTGAGTTCCGCCACTCAATACTCAGTGTCTCCAGAATTCAGCGGAAAGTGGGGAACAGAAATGTCTTAACACTAGGTTCCTAGGTTTCCCCTGCCTCTCCTGCCTGAAGCTACAATAAAAAAAAACATTTTTATTAGCCTTTGCCTTTATGCATCTTATAGTACCTTATAGTGTCTTATATATGCTGAGATAACCTACTGTCTCCATCCAAATTCAAGACAATTTTAGTTGAATACCTGTTGAGTGATGCTAAACGCCGCACTTTAGTTTACTTTATATACAAGCATTAGTGTAAAATAATTCTCCATATATGTACATTTAAAACTAAGGCACGTATTTATGAATCGCTCTCAACTCTGAGATCGATCTTGAGAGCAATCTTGCAATGCCATTGTCAACCATAAATTATAATCTATGAATGAACACGCCATCTCAAGATCGATCTCACAGTTGAGTGCGATTTATAAATACGGGCCCGTATATAATTTCCCATTATAACATTTAATAATACCTAATTAGTCTTATAACGAATGGCTTCTAGATGCGTGCTTGTACGGTGGCACGAGTTAACGCTTTCTCGAGTAATCGTTGTAAGCTACATACATATGTATTTATATATTGTTTATACTACATTTAAATTGGAAGATGTAGAGTGATATATCTTATTCAATATTATTTAGTATAATTTGAGGACGTCAGGGTAGGCCTGACGGTTGTGGGTTCAAATCCCACTCGGGGGAATGAATTATAATTTATTTTGACTATCTTCTCTCAGGTAATTAGACTAAGCGATGTATTTATTTCCGATACTTAACACGGAATGTCTCTAAAATACTGGGGAAACGGAGTGTCTTAACCCTATGTCTGCTAAACTGGGATACAGTGTGAAATTAAAAAAGTTAAAATTTAGAGTCGCGGGCAACAATAACTATTTGTTTATATATAGTTCAATGAAACAAACAAACAATAATAATACTATGTTTTTTTTTTAATAAATATAAATATATAACTTCCGCTCATTGTAACAATGATCGTAATTGAATAATTTTGACAGGGTCGAAGTCGAAATGCCAATACAATCAATTAGATGAATGGTTATAATAAAAACTACTAAACATATAAAAGAATATTAGCGCATATTATAATCAAAATTAAGAAATTTAGCAATATTAAGAAAATTAAAAAAAAAAAACAGCTGCATATTTTTTCTCGCATACAGAATAGGTAGAGAGCACATAGAGTTAAGAAACTCCGTTCCTCATTATGCATCTAATTTTTGAATTATTTCATGTCCATGCAACCTTCGGTTTTTTAAGGGTTGCCTGGAAGAGATCACCTGTGGTAATAAGGCCGCCTTAACAAAAAAAATTATAAACCTTTTTTTTACTTTTTTGTATATTGTTGATGTAATGGAGAATTAAATAAATAAAATGATATAAATATAGTCATTCTCCCTAGTAGGGATCATAAGCTCAAAATTGAATTTAATAGAAAACTCTACCTATAATTTATCGACATAAAAAATAGAGCCAAATTGAACATTGCCACTAAAAAATAAACAAGTCAATGACCAATATGACTAATAAAAAGGGATATTTTTAGTTCAACAAAAAGAGGCAGTACACACAGTCGACAAAATAAGATTAAATTATGAAATAAAACGAAGCTCATAAAAAATATTAAAACCATTTATAAAAAATGGTTTGCATATAGTAAACAATTTTTTATATTATAGAGTCGCAGGTATGCGCACACTCTAATTATGAACTTAAGAACTCGGAAGCATTGCCCGAAGGCCGTCTCAAGTAGTTATAGTATATTTTTGTTAAGCAAAAGTCAATTTTAACTGCAAGGCATAAGGTTGCCTATCAAATAACAAACTAATATGTTTTCTTGCACCCATTATTTCAGATATACTGATAACTAGTAGATTAAAATAGTCGTTAAGAATTATTTGTCAAATATCAACTTCATTTCAATATTGACATTTGAGGCGGTAACACGTTTTTTTTTATATTTTTATTCGATATTAAAGATAGAATCTAGTGATAGACCACTCCTTAAAATAATTTAATATAGATAATCAATAATTTATTAACTAACGCAGCAGCTTTAAGCATTTTCCCGGTAGGCACATAGCCTAGTGTTAAGACATTCTGTTCCTCACTTTCCGCCCAAGGTTCAGACTTTCAGATAGGGGCGGAACCTAACGTCGCGCCTTACAAGAACGAGGAAGTGAACATAATTTAAATATACCCATTACGTCCTCCGAGTGGGAACCTACTGGGCCACGACAGCTTTAAATATTAGATATCAATTATTTATATTGATATTAATTAACATCAAGACCGTAGTGGTGCAGGGGTTAAAGCTTGTAACTGTAAACGCGACTGTTGCGGGTTCAATTCCCACTTGGGGAAATGAATATTTCTTATTTTTATTTCCTCACTTTAGTAATGAGGCAAACCGCGGCGTTGAGTTCCGCCACACAACATACAATGCCTCGAAAATTCGGTGGAAAGTTGAACGAAGTGTCTTACCACTTAGGTTCCAAGGTTCCCTCTG
Organism: Heliconius numata; assembly: GCA_016802625.1. Taxonomy (NCBI): domain Eukaryota; kingdom Metazoa; phylum Arthropoda; class Insecta; order Lepidoptera; family Nymphalidae; genus Heliconius; species Heliconius numata. The sequence goes on along the minus strand of JAEBDU010013417.1, from coordinate 74,414 downwards.
CATGTGTAGTAATGTATACAGTTTGTTGCTAAGAAAATATTTATGTTTAATTTAATTTACGTTTTGGAGCATTTTTGATTCGAATCTAACTCAGGCTATTTAATATATTTGACATATTTTACTTTAACGTTGCATAATAAGTAACGTGAAGTAAATAGACAGATTTTTGTTAGCTGAAAGATAGTTGTAGATTTAAAACAAAGATTAACTTTATTTATTTTTATTTATATTATTATAATACTTAAAGTATCAAATCTGCACAATACCAGATGGACTATATTATTATTATCGTTTTTCTTAATGTAGAACTTGTATTTACGGAAGTAAATATAAAATAAAACGTGTATTTTTAATACAATGTCCCATTGTTCATAATGTTATATTAATCCAAGATATAAAAATATATTTAGCTATAACTACCGGATTCAGTATAGGGCTTGTATTTAAGATATCAATAAAAAAAAAATCAAATCTTTTTTTAGCTTCACGCTGTATCCCGTACATAGCAGGGTAGGCAGAGAGAACGTTGGAACCTAGTGTTAAGACACTTCGTTGCCATGAGGAGGATTGCGAACGATTGCGTGTTGAGTGGTGTAACTCAACGCCGCGCTTTGGCTCGTTACAAGAGCGAGGAAATGTAAATATTAAATAGTTAATTTTCTCGAATGGGAATCGATTCCTAACCTGTCGCGTTGTACAACTGGATACATTCATTATGCAATGTCTTGAAAATTCGATGAAAAAAGGGGAAAACGGACTGTCTTACATTAGGTACCCTTGGCTAGGCATAGGCTTGTTATAATGTAGAGGAACTTAATCTGCAGACTAACTAGTTGATAGTTAACCTAGTTGATAGTTAGTTATTTTTAAATATTTACCAACTTTGTGGAGTATTTTTATGTGTTTCTATTGAAATAATATTTTTTAATATTATAAAATTATGATACATACCTGAAATATTTTCTCAAGTTCCTTTTGAAAATACTATTAAAGTTAATTGTCAATTAACTTGTCTATTATTAGTAAAGTATTTTATGGAGAAAAAAATACATATTAATATATTTTGTTATAGTTATTTTTAAATAGATATGTAATTAAATGATTCATTTGATATTGTTTGATTAAAAGACTAGATCGATTTCTTATTTCTAAGTTGTACAATGTAAAAAAAATAATAATATAAAATGCCCATATTAGGTAAAATCCATATATAAATTATAATTGTCAGTTCACACAACCTCTAAGACTTTATGGTATGAACTAAACATGAGAAAATATCTGCTCTAGAACTTATATAAGTAGTATGAATGTTAATTACTGTAAGGCACAGAAAAAGAATATTCTTGCACTTTTATACTTCACGAGAAGCTATTTAGAGAATTGTGAAAAAAAGGTTTATTACTTCAAATTGACTTTACTTGTCATATTTTTCCAACAAAGTAATAAAAAATCGGAATTTTGAAATGCCACATATAAAGAACTGAACTGAAAAAAAAGAACAAAAATATTTGCTAGTTTCATTTAGTAAAAATTGACAATATTTGCTAAACAGTTTTAATGGTTCAATAAATTAAAATATAAATTTAAACTTTAACAACGATTCAAGAAGAAAGCGCTACATTTTTAAATTAAAAAAAAATAGATATAAACTGAGTAATACAAAAAAACAAAAAAAATATATAATTTAGAACTAACTTATAAGGTAAGCAAAGACAAAATTTCCTTTAGTTTCGAGACAAAAGGCGTCGCGTAACCGAGTGGTCAGAGAGAATGGGGCGATTTTCACTTGTCTAAATCGGGGTCGAGGACGATTTCGGTTACGTGATCGGCACCACCGATCGACTAATATGCGTATATGAGTCATTTGATGACGTCAAACTATGTTTTATTTAAGTTTTTAAAGTTATTTTTAACATATATTAGTTTTAGATATTTTAGTTTGTTAAGTCTTACATTCCACTATATTATATATTTTTTGTTTAGCTTTACGTAGACAGAGGCAACTACGGAACTATTGTTATGATTTTTTTTCCATTGTCCACTTTCTACAGTGTTGAGTGTTGAGTGACAGAACTCAACGCTGCGCTTTGCCTCTTAACAAAAGTCAGGAAATGAAAATATTAAATATTCTTTCCCTAAAGTGGGAATATAATCCCCGACCCCGCTTACTGCGCACACTTAAGCCCCCGCGAAACGACGACTTCATATGACATATATAAAAAAAAAACAGAAGGCAGAGGGGATCTAATGTCAAGACTCTTCGTTATTCACTTTCCGCAGCAAGAACATCCTACTACAAGAACATAATAATTATATGACATTGCAAATAAAATGAAAAACGTAAAGTAACCCACTTATGTTATCTTATATCTATTGTAATACTACATCTGTGATAATTTTTAATACATTTCATTGCCATGTAATGTTTATATTTAGATTTCATAATATTTTTTAATGTTTTGCAAGAAATATCTTGATCTAGATATTTATGAATGTTTAAATTTTGCAGCACCTTATCACAATTAGATATAATGGAGATACATTTTAACATGTGCACGGCATGGGCGAGTGTAAACAGTACGGTTATAATATTTAATATTTTCATTTCCTAAGCCTGATAACGAGGCAAAGCGTGCGGTGAGTTCCACCACTCAACACACAATGCTCCCAAGTTTTGTCTGCCTACTCTGTCATGAGCGTGATACAGTGTAAAGCTAAAAAAATATAACTATTTTCAAAATTATAAAAGAATTCACTTTTCGCTTAGAGAAGAAGAATCACGTATTTAATTTTCTCTTCTTATTTTGAACACATATACAATTCTATATATAACGTATAAGAATGTATGTCAAATCACTATTTTATTCCTTTTTGTATGGCAGATTCAATAAGTATTCAATAGATACGTTGAAAACAGTTACGCGTTTAAAGAATTTCCTAACGGTTCTTAAATGCCTTATCCATTTACAATTTAACATCTTCGTTATTCAGAATTACGAAATCTTATTGTTTAAGGAAAATATATTTTAAACGTATAATACTAGCCATTTATCCACGGCTTCACTCCCGTGGTTAAAAACAAAATAAATGAAGATATTAATACTAGATTTCACTTTCTTCTCTTTCCTTCTCCGTCTCTGATTATGCAAAAAAAATAAAGTATATTTTTCAACTGTGATGTTTCATAATACTTTATTATTTATTTACGCTTTATCTATTTATCTTTATCTATTTTTTTGTAATCGCCACTTGACAAATTAATGTTAATATTAATTTATATATAAATATCTTAAGTACTATATTGATAAGTAATAATGTTATTAACTAAATAATTTTAGGGCCTAATAGTTTTTAAATATAGTTAAAAAAGTCGGTATATATATTTTACGAAACGCAGCAACTCAACATAATTTAAATTAATCCTTCACCGGGGATCGAACTCACGACCATCACATTTATAGAATAATAAAAAAACATATTTTAAAACGAGCTGGAGGAATTCCTTTTTTCCGTTCTCATAGGCATGGAAGCTTTTTTCGGAGGATCTACAAAATACTTTTCTGTATCCTATTATGCTCTTCTAAGTGTCAAATATCAGCTTTATAAATTTACTAAATTAGTATCAAAAGAGTTTTATATATAGAGAGACCAATTTAATATTAGAAATCCTTATAAAAAAAATAAACAGAAGCTACCTAGATGGTTCTACTAACAGAAATACTAAGAATTGGGCTTTAACAAACAAAATTCATTTACATACAATTTACACGTTACGTGTGCCATATGTACGAGTATGTTAATATCACACAGCGCAAAGTGGAAACTTACTTATTTTGATGACATTTTAGAAAAACAAGTTGTTTTCATTTTACATATTTGATTGAATTCGATATACATAATTATATATCTTATAAAATTTTAAGTGGCGACTTTTTACTACAAATTTCTAATGTGTTTCTAAAACAGAGGATTGTTATAGCTTTGATCTGTCTGTGTATATCGGACTGCCATAACTCCCAAACGGATGAATCGATTTTGATTTAGTTTTTTAGTTTTAAATAAAATTATAGCTTAGCAAAGTGGCAGAACTTAAAATCGCGTCTTATCAACGCGGAGAAACAAAAGTAGATAAAATAATAAACCAATAACTATCATCCACCATCGAACGCTATTCCACTGCGCTATGGTGGAGCTTTTCTATAAAATAAGGTATATTAAGGACAAACCATTTATATCAGTTCTCAATTATACAAACCAATCGCTTATTTATTATACAAACACTCTCGATTATACATTGCGTTCATATTTTATACGTGGTGAAAGGAACTTGCGTCACAGGCTTGTAACGACCTTGCTGAACTTATGTGCTTTATTACTACTTTGTCTTATAATATAATAATTATTTTAAATGAAGCTTTTTAAATTGATTAATAGTGTATATTTAGTATTATACGTTTTAAAAATAGATTCACGAGTCTACCAGTGACCACATATTATTGGAAAATGATCGAAACGTCGGTATTCCAAAAATGTTATACTAAATAGATCAGAGTAAACCAGTTAAAGATTTTTATTTAAAGTATATAATAAGTAAATTTGTTTTATTTATAACTGGCAAAGCAGAGGGAACTTAGTGTTAAGATACTCCGTTCCCCACTTTCTGCCTAATTCTCTAGGCATTGCGTGTTCAGTGGCAGAACTCGATACAGCGTGAAGCTGATTTATTTTATTTTTTTATTAAAATACACAATTTTCAGCAAGCATTAATTATAATTTAAAACAAAATTTATACAACGCACGAAAATAGAAAGAAGATACAAAACAAAGTCGCCTCGAAATATCCAGTCTGACTTTCATTAAAGGTCGTGGTCGTCAATATAAAATTACTTTTTATTTTTTCGACTCCAAAACTCGAAACTTGTTTCGCGAAACTAATATTTCTGCTTCATTAGACGATTTTAAAATAATTACAATTAAATCGAAGCCGCGACTCTGTTTCTACCTAATCTTATACTAAACTAATAAAATAAAATAAAATATACCAAATTTATGCATTCGACAATTAATCGAGCCTGTTGCTACGTATACAACCTTCAAAAATCCTTTGCAAAGTAAAACCGCTTTTATGTTTGACAATATAGAGAATATAATAAAATGCATATTTTGACATGGTAATTTTTATGTTAATACATAACATGGAGTTAAGAACAAGCCAAATGCGACCCAAGCACTTGGAGAATAAAGCTTAAAATAAATTGATCTATATATTCATGTATATAAGCCGCCATCTTACATCGGGAAAACCAGGGGCCTTGAGGACCGGTTCCAGTGGACTAAAGCTTTGCAAATGTTTGAAGCTGCGTTACAACCATTTTAAGTTATAAATAGTTCAATTATATATTATTATTATTGTATTGTATTATAAGATTATTGAGGCCCAAAGTGGTAGTTACAGGTTTAATTTCTACAATGCTGAAAAATAAGAAAATATTCTTGAAATTCAGATTCAGATTTCAGAAACTATAAAATTTACAATGAAAGTCTAAAAATAAAGCTTTAAACAAAATTAAACAAAAAATAGAGCCTGATATCATGCATAATAAAAGATTTTTATATATATACAAATAAATTAATCCAAAACGATTATATATTATGACGTCACTTTACACTGTCTCTTGACGGTGTGAGGTTATCTTATCAGTTCACACTTTGTACCCAAGATAACTTGTCGATAAACTTAAATATATATTGCAATAAGTAGTAAAAAAATATAAGTGATTCTACTATTGTAGTTGCATGTCGTCTCTATAATATATAAAAATATATATAAATTATATAAATATATATAAATTTTGTGTGCCCAGGATTGTATTGTACAATGGAGGTTTACGGACGTTACTCCAAATTTATATTTACGGTATGTTATTTATATTTGTTTTATATAAAAAAACAATATATATATGTATGTATTTATATATATAAAAAACAACGTAAATTGGATTCGTTTTCGTTCCCGTATAAATTTCTGTCTCTTGATGCTTCCCTGCCCTAGCCAAGAACCCTAAATGCCCTAAATTTCAGTTCTCTACGCCACATTATTTCGGATGTGTGTTGTCTGTCAGTCACTGACTAACGTAAGAGTTTTATAATATGCAGAATACATTAGGTTTTGGAAAAAAAACGTTTTTATTAAAAAAATGATTAATAATTCTAAAAGCTATAAAAATATATACATAATTTACTAAGTATAAAATAGAACAGAATGTTTTGACACTTTTTCTCTCTGCCTACCCTTTTCTAAACGGCAATTGGTTTTTAATTTAAACTATATAGTAACTAGTAGTTGTATATTTTATAGTATTTTTTTTATAATTATTATCTGCACTGTTGATAATTAACTAATTTATCGATGACTATTTAATTAAACGTAAGATCATTATAATATATATTTTAAATGATAATAATGTACTTTTTTTATATGAATGTGAAAGAATTTTTTTATCTTACACATGTTACAATTTAATTAATTAATTTAAATAAATTGTAATTCATTCATTCAATTCAATAATTCATCGACATTTTTTCAATGTAATAGAACAAGAAACAATATTTTTTTTGTTTGTTGGTTTGTGTGTTTGCTATATTTCTGTGTGCATTACCTACATATACATATATCAGGATCCTTTAACCGATTTAAATGTAATTTTCACTATTGTATTTTGGCAAGAATCTTTAATCTTTAACATTTTGTGTTAGTGTTATTACAATCGGTTCATAAATAAAAAAGTTATATCTATATAAAATATTCCATGCTAAATATTGCTACAAAATAAATGTTTTATAGAATTGGCTGAAACTTTCCTTTTCAATGTATGGATTTTGTTTTTAAAATTATAATGTTAATAAATAATTGTGTAGGACAAGCGGGCGAAGCCGCAAGCGGATCGCTAATAATACTCAAAATAATCGTAAACCGAGTACCCTAACACTATACAAGGTCGATGTAGTACGATACATCTAATACGAAGCGCCTAGTATGACGTCGGAATGTAAATGGTTTATTTTTGGGTTCAATTCCCACTATTACTTATATTTAAAATATTTTTATTTTCTTGTTCTTGTGAAGAAAGTTGACGTTAAGTAGATGGTAAGTGGGAAACCGAGTCCCTTAAAACTAGGTTCCCTTTGCCTACTCCGTTACGCGGCAAAAAAAGCTTTATTCTTAGCAGCTTTAACAATATATTCTTACTCTTTAATAAATAATACATAAAATAATAGCAAATATTAGCCGTAGGTGTCAACTCAAGTATTAGATGACATAAACGTGTTAGTCACAGGCAATACCAATTACATAATTCACTACAAAACTAAATTAACATTCAACATGCGCACGCGCAGTGGCGGTAGAAGTTACATGAGAAAACATTTCTCGACCCTTCAAAGAACTAAGGTTCATTGAATTATGATTTGATACAGTAATAAAGTATGAAACGTTCATCTCTCTACGTGAGTTGATTTACGATTGTTTGTTATATTGCTTTGTTCTTATATTCTTAATTTTAATATCGTTGTCCGGATTTGTAAGGCTATCCGACTGTGTGATATGAGGAGGGTATTGTGTTGGGCAGTCTATGTGTGTATGTTTGTTTCTTTATGGTGTTGTAGAAGCTAAACGGAATGACCGATTTGTATGTAATTAATTAATATTTTATTAGATCTTAACAGGGCCATTAGTTTTGGTAAATTAATTAAAGTCAAAAAAGTATTTCGTATTTCTCACATCCCCAAGTTAACTCCGAGTAGAAAGAGAGAAAGAGTGGAGGAATTCAGTATCTAAAACATATTGAGTTCCATCGCATGAATGTTTCAAATATTAAGATGGATTTTAAAGTTTCATAATTGCTAGTATAGACAGATATATTTGAACATCGTTACAATGGCGGTATTTAAATAAATAAATATTTAAAAACTTTCCTTTTCTTAAAACCGAATGAACAAACTTAACTAGAACTGTAACAAAATATGTATAAAAATTTATATAAGTATATTACAAAAACAAATTTAATTAATTAATTTAATCTATCAATGATAAGTGACCTAATTCATTAACACCACTCGTTAAATTGATCCATCTTATCTTATTCGTGCGAATTCTTGTAAATATATTTCTACTTGTCACTGACAATTTATATTATCTCATACTACTATACTTTTTTTAAATTTTAATTAAATAAAAAAAACGTTCATGCTGTATCCCGTGGAGGGAAGCTATTATTAAGACACTACGTTCCCCAATTGCCACTCAACTATTGAGACATTAAGTATCGAGAAACTCAATGCCACGCTTTGTCTTGTTCCTATAAAGACAAAAAGAAAATAATTCAATCTTACCGAGTGGGAATCGAACCCACAGCCATCGCGTTTACAAATAGAACGCTGTGCGCTACTACGGTGTATTATAATTTTTTATTTATTATATTATTTGTAGGATTATTTAGCACAAATTTCCTGCCTACCCAGTATTTTGGAGGAAAATAAACATTAATTTAATTATTAACAGTCTTAGTAGTTAGTAGCTTAATCATTACATATTAATTAAATATTAATAGTCTCCAAAGTAAATAATTAATATAATTATGCTATAGTTTAGTCATGGAAAAATAATATGTTTTATTGATTCTAAAAATAAAATAACTCTGTTAATATTTTTTTTAGTTGACAAATTATTCGGTGACTAAAGTATTTTGCACTCGTCGATGTCTTTTTTATGAACAAACTTTCATATAAAAAAAAACTCCCTTTTCTCACGTGAGATGATTTGAAACCCATCTTCATATTACGTACATAAATATAAAATTCTAAGAAAATATGTAATGATATGCAAATATATGTTCAAAATTCACGTTAACAACTTTTTCCCTTATTACATAAGCAATAAAGGCTATTTTGATTTGTGATATTTAACATTATCGTCAATATCTAGCGTGTTGCTGTGTACGTAAACAATTATATCATGAACTAAGTTTTTCCCACGTGCTTCACGTCATTATGGTGCTAGTGTGTGTGGGTGTTTGTCTGTGTGTGTTACTAGTTTTATAATTAAACTATGAATGAAGTGAACTCTTGACGTCATCGTTTTCGACCAATCAGCGACGAGAATTGTCTGTGTGTGTGTTTTTATTATTATTATTATTATTAGCAACTAAGGTGATCTGGCTCGTGCCGTTCTATGACAATAGAAAAATCAATTATCTGTCACGTGTTTTTTTTTGTAAATTATTTATGCTGTTTTGTTTGGTCGATACCTTGCTAGGAACAAAAAGCGATGTTGGGAAATTCCAGTCATTCTTTCAGTTTCACTGAAACTACTATAAAAAAGGTATCTAGGTTTTCTTATATACGTAAAAAAATATTGATGTGCAATAAAATATATTTATGTTCAGAAGTTTTAAAGTACTTTATATAATAAAATAGCAGTCTTTTAAAGAATTCAGAGAAAGAGTACTTAAACAATATAAATCTTATTTCTAGGATACTTTATGGGATTTTCATGTTGTCTCATACTTTGAATAATATTAAATTTTATAGGCGTCTATTAAGGAAATACCGGTTATTTATTACGAATGGCAATTAGAACGTGACAATCAATTGAAATTATTAGAATTATGATATGTAAGGTGCTTAGTAGCCATAATTGTGTTTGAATTAGTTGTGGAAAGACTAATCTTTTTTCTGGTTTCGTTTTTTGTTTATTTCAACCTGACTGTCAAAATATTAAAAATACTACGTTTGACTAAAGTAATTTCAAAGTGGAAATTAGAATATTAATTATAGACTTTTCGACGAAATTTTCCAAATTATACAGTTTATGAAATTTTTGACATGACATGCCAAAACTATCCTTTAGCACTATAATATGAACAATTTCAATGTTATATATAATTAAAAAAAGGTTAAGCCTGCAAGCTATAAAAACAATTCAAAAACCCCTAACCCCCAGCACGGAACAAAAACCAATCAGAAACTGAGATCACTGGAAAACTTAAAACAAATTACTTTTTAATTTCCTATCTAACTTCATCTATTATTTCTAACTTAAGACGTCATCGATTTCGGTTCAACTGACGTACGCTATATATTGTTCGGATGCAATCACTATCAAAGTTCGATATTAAGTTAGAGGCGTATTTTCCGGTGTGACGCAAACCTCCATTGAATCAAAGGCGGCGTGCGCGTGCGCAGCGCTCAGTGGTTCTGTGATCTACTCGCTGTACACACGCGGCTATGGGCGTAAAAACAACATAATTTGACCGAAACGCCGGTAACCTCAAAGTCAAAATGGACACATACCAACACTGACCTGACATTACGAGTGAGTGCGTTTTGTTTATATATGTATGTATATGAGTGATATATATATACTAAAAGACATTATATGAACTGTTCTACGAGGAGTTTTAATGTGAGTTGCTCAATAAGTTATGTTTGCGGCTGTTTATTTGGAAAATTTTAGTTCGTTCTAGTGGATTTAGATGTTAGTCGTTAGATTTAGAAGCAAAGTCATATTATTTTTAAGGTTAGATTTAGTGTTTAATATCTCTTTTCACTTTTTTGAACGCGAGCGCTATAGTAAAAACTTATATTAATGATTTCGTTTCACACTTCACGGTCCGCGACACTCGCGTATTTCAAATTTGTGGGATTCCCAGTTTTTTTTGCTGCTTTTTTTATTTTATCTATATCTATATACATCTATATATAGATGTCGAAACATGTTCTTAATACTAACAAAAGTACACATAAGTGCCATAAACAGAGTAAAGACCAAAGGTTGGTTCAATAACGTATTTTGTCACACAAACGAATTATAAGCCTTATGTTCGGGTAGTAAAGTACAATATTGATTGTATAATTTTTGCAAAGGTTATAAATCAGTGCGGTGTGCCAAAACTAATGGGCAATTTAAGTTAATCTGTCTGGGACATCTCGTAAGAAGTAACGAGACTCGGTTAGTTATTGCTGTATTATGCAAAAACTCACTTCGTATACACGTGACATTTAGTGTACTGGACAAGCTTAAAAAAATACGATTTGAAACGGACGATTTGATTAAAAGCTTAACAATTGAAATAAAATATTTTGTTAAATCATATAGAAAACCGTAAATTAAGTATTTCACTTAGTAATTATTAGTTTTTATATCATAAAAAAGATGCTACAGTACGATCGATGAATCATGGCCGCCCTGAAGTTATAGGAAATTGCTAAGAAGATTTGATTTTAAGATATTTCTCATTTTTCGTTATTTTCTGCCCGAGTGCATAATTGGAAAAAGGCTAGATACTCCAAATTCATTTCAGGATTCAAATACTTTATTTTTCATACAGCTCAAGTTAATTTAAAAATGAGAACGCGTAAAAATTAGGAAAATGCAAATCGATGACTAACAAGAAAGAAGATTACAAAATCTATAACAACAATACTAACTTTGTAAGTTAAAAAGGCTTTTGCAATATTTCAGAGACTCGCTCGTGAAAACCCAAGGCCTCGTCTAAATAGTTGCAGAAGGTTACATATTGTCTGGTCACGCGCATGTCTGATCTATACTAAAATAGATCACTATAATAGATCTTACGTCAAATAACAAGCCTTTGCTTCCGTTTAGGCAATAGGATATATTAAAATGGCGTAAAAAATCTTATTTCCTTTTCATACGAAAAGATTTTGAGAGTTACAAAAACAGCTTCAAGCTTCTCACATACCAGCATAAGTAAGTGCTTGGACTCTCCGTTCTCCCGTTTGGAAGTTGTTTTCAATAGGAATATTTTTGTCTCGTGGACTCAAAATATTTTTTGTCATCTTAATTCAAGACTTCAACTTATTTCTTTCCCTAATAAAGCCATATATGGACGTAAAATATTTGCCTCAAGCAGAATTCAAACTGGCGACTTCCTTAATACTATTGTATCGTAGTACTTAATTATATGCAAAAATTTAATAAATCGAATACAGGCGTGACTAGAACATTTTTTAACGTTAGTAATTCATTGGAATGCAAACGCTTCCGCATATTCGGCGCCATGTTTAGAGCTTGTAACTTTTTATTCGGACACGACCACAATGGAACGTTTGGGGCTATATAATTACTGTGATAACTATTCTAGGGAATTTATATTATAAATATCTATTAAAATAAAGTTTATTTTCTTCAGATTTTACAAAATAAATAAAAAATAATATAGCTTAGTTGAAAATGCTTAAAGGGATTGATAGTTTTTTTTGTGCTTAATTAAAAACTTAAGAAGATCATAATTTAATACATAATTTCAATAGTAATTAAATAATCAATGCTTTTATTTCCTCGCTCTGGTAAGGCAAGCGCTGTGTTGAACTCCGCCAATCAACACAGGCATATGATAGGCAGGTATTAAATGTATATACTGAAATTTTATTATCATTAGCTATCAGGTAATTTAAAATATAATTTACCTAACAGCCAATTTTGATACATCATTCCATTTGTGATAAAACCTTTATGTTTATGTGTTGAATGATTTATGTCACCGGTCCGCTCTAAATTTTGACATTTAAACTGGTTGATCTTCTGGCCTTTTAAATATAACTAATTATATATTTTGAATTAATTTCTAATTGTGTGCGTAAAATGAAAATTAATTGTTAAATGAGTATAGAAATTCAACGGGGAAACGACAATAATTAATATCCTTGGATAGGAGTGGATTCCACATCCATCACGTTTACTCCACTACTCCACAATAGCCATCACAATACTAATAATGCCATTTAGAAACACTTAGCTAATAGGAAAATCTGAATATTAAAATTATATTATATGTGATTGCATAGATATGATAAGACATGCACAACGAGATTTTCTAGTAAATTCCCACGTAAATTGAATTGTTAGATGGCAAGAATTGTTAATAGCTGGTTAATAATGCATAGCAGTATGATTACCTGGACTGACCGGTTCCACTTGGCTTTGACAAAAGGAAAAATACTCAGTTGGCCACTGGATAGGAGACAATGGGGTTGGCATTGTGGAGAGTGAGTAGTGATTCCTTAACACTTGGAAAAGTCAGTTTTTTAATTAATTAAGTACAAAATTAATTATTTATAGCTCCATTAAGTTCGTTCACGGGTTTATTTTCGTCTTAACCTCCAATTAACCTTCTAATTCGTTTCTAATTTAAGATAATACGGGCGCTAAGATAAATAAACAAAGTAAGAACGGCAGAGAGAATGTTTGAGACATCTGGATCCACGTCATAGGCTAAGTTTGACGCAAAACGTTAGCAAAATTTATTTCTTAATTTTGGCACACGTGTTTTGCCTAAATTACAAATAGAATGTTTGTTAAAAATAGGAACCCTTTGTTTAGATTTTCATATTTATGACTTAAGTATTGGGAATGGGTATACTCTTATTATCGACGTCATAATAAAATTTGGCTTTATTTTTTTAATTTTCATTTGTGGAGTGAATTTACAACAAAATGCCAAAGTTAACCTAATAATTTATATGTTAAACTAATTTTAATTTCATTTGTTAACAGATGCCACAGACGGTGCCCCGCTCTGGGTGCAGCCCTCCATCAGCATCCCAGGGCGAGAGAGCGGTGCCTGCGTCACCAGCAGACCTGCATCATCTCCTGCGCCTCCTTGGCGCCGAATCCCCCCCAGAATCCATGTTACATTCACCACCAACGTATGTTAAACCACCACCCCCCTATCCTGATAACAATTATCTCGAGCTCTACGATTTTGAAGGTTATCCAACCCCATCTCCTTCGTCAGACGAAGGTTCTATCCCAACCGTGGCTCTCCAACCATCTTCACCGTACAACTCCCTACAATACTCACCAGTGTTCATTAAAGAGGAGCCAAACAGATTGACAGTACCAGGATTTGCTTCACCATATCCACTGTCACCATCAGGATCTTCTGTCTCGTACAGCAGCCAAAATCAATACTCTTCCCCAGTCCCACAACACGAGGAATATATAGATATCGAAGAACTCCTGAAGGAAAACCAGATTTTACAAGACAACGTACAGCAAGCTTACAAAATCCCCAAAATTGAAGTTGAAGAACCAAGAGATCATATACTCCTGCGATCTGCTCTTGAAGATACCTCATTCCAAAAACGACTTAACTTGAGACCTATTCCTTTGGAACTTGGCAGTGTAAAGATGGAAGAAAGCAGTGGAGGTGATGACAATGCACTTGCTGCTCCAGATATCGATCGTGTACTATCAATGGCGTTTGAACAGTCTAAACGAGATGTAGATAGCACCTGCACAGTATTGGGTATATCACCAGGTGAGTCACATGTTGCATGTATTATTCATACATTTACTATTCATATATTGACTGTCAAGCAATAAAAATTCTTCTACAACATGTGAGAATATAGGCACTATTATTATATTTGTATTAACGAAGATGATCGAAAGAATAATTATCAATGACGTCACCAAGCGTAAGACAGTGAAAAAACTAGTTTTTTTCTCCATACACATACACTCGTATACTCGTATACGATTATAAATGTTTTCTAAGAACGTTATAAAAATGGTTGATTACGCCATTGCCCGAGAGTTTGTTAATACGTCTATTGATGGTCTCTGGCGTTAATCTCTGCGCGTCATACGCTTAGTGTAAATATAATATTTAATTTGTTATTTCTATAGTAACTGACATGGTTGGAATGTCTGAAGCAATGTGATAGTTGGGAGTTCAAATTTGTTTAAATTTTATAGTTATAATAATAGTTTAAGTTAATTTGGTTTCACTAATTTTCATCATTTCATATCTTTACCATACACGCAATGCTACCAGAACCGGTGGAAAGCGGGAAACGGCGGTGTTTTAATGGGAACAGAGTATCAGAGTACACTAGGTTCCCAGTTTCCCTAAAAAAAAAATGCCAATATAGCATAAGAAAATAAATAAGAAAATTCATTGATAATAATAATAATATTATGTTACATTGCGAGAGGAAAAATTATTTATAAATCGTATTATAACAAGTCTGAAGCACGTGATAATAAATAATTATTGACTAATGGATATATATATGTTATCAATTAATGCTGATTGTGAGAACATACTGTTTTTAGATATTATATTTATCGTGATAGATAACTGATATATAATCTTAAGAAACTCAATTGTGCGTAAAATATGATAAGAAACAGGATCTTTGTCGTTTTTGTCAAATCATTATGCATTTGCATATTTTCAGAATTAACAAGTACCTACCTACTTGAAATTATCAGGGCCTGTCAAAAAAGATTACAAGAATTTCTTATATTGACAGCTAGATATCAATCAGTAAAGTTAACTAAAATATTCTTATTAACTTCTTACTATTTCATAGTAAATTTTAAATAATTATTATATTTTTTTTTTCAATAGATCCAATGCAATGGAGCACTAGTGATGTGAAATCGTGGGTTATGTTCACATTACAACACTACAACCTACCAATGGTACCTGCTGAGTACTTCGCTATGGATGGAGCAGCACTAACTGCTTTGACGGAAGAGGAATTTAACCAAAGAGCGCCTCAGGTATATGACTACACATATTTTTACTATGTTATATAAAAATTATGGTAGTGATTGTTCTTATAATATATGTATAGGCATTTTCTAGTGTAAAGTGTAAGGTATATTTATATAGACTGATTAAAAATTATAGGATAAAATTAAAAAATGTGCACACAATTTAACTAAGTAAATGAAAACTTTAAACTTAAACTGAGAATGTTAAGTAACGTCAAGGCCGTCGCAGCGGCATAGTGGTTGTGGGTTCGATTCTCATATGGAGGAATAAATTATTCTCATTACCTAGCTTTGTTAACAAAACTCAACACCCAATATCTGGAAGACAAAAATCAGCGTTTTCAACACAATCAAAGGAGCAGATTTTGTTTTTTTCCCTAAGTGGATATTGAACCGTTGCACTTACAGTCAAGCGCTGTACCGCTGCGCTACGATGACCTCACTTACTAAAATATAATAGTAAATAAGAAAAAACACTAATTTTTTTTTAGTTTACCATTTATTTATTTATGATTTGTTCTTTAATGAATCATAAGTCCTTAAGATATTATTAATAACGGTAACTAAAAGGTTTAAAATATCTAGATATATGACTATCAGTCTCTAAGGTAGTATTCATTTCAAAAGTATTTTTTATAAAAAAAATCAATAAATATTTATAAGCCATAAAAGGAATTATGACTCATTTTTAGTAAAAGAATCTAAACGTATTAAAAAAATATCTCTTCTGAATCATACTGACCTTTCGAGGCGATGTATGGATTTATGTATAATACAATAGGCCACTATATTATTTAAGAAAGTGAACAAATTATAACCTATAAATACCCATATATTTATTTTCTCCTTCCTAGAGTAAAGGAACCTAGAAGAAAATCGTTCCTTTCTTCTTTTTTTAACCCACTTCTGTAAGAAAAGGAAGTTATTTCGAGTGTATTTTTTTCATAAAACAATAACGTTTACTAAGATTTCAATTGCTTCGTAAACATTATCAAAAATATTACTATTTTTAACTGTGAAATAGTTAATCTCGACCCTGCAGCCGATTAAGGGCATCGATAAGGGAGCACAGCTTGACATTTGCAATGATAAGAGAATGTTTATTTGTAAACATTAATATACAATTGTACACGTTTTCGTAAACAAATGATTATTCATATACTTAAATTAATTCAGTTAATGCGTTTCATTTTGTTTTCTGATAAGTGGCGCAGTGGAAATGCGTCTGATTGTTTACGCAAGGGTTGTGAGTTTGATTCATACTCGGGAGAATTAACATATTTATTCAAAAAAAATATCGTTGGGTTCTATCAACTCAGCACGCCATATTTAGAAAAATTGGCTGAACGTGAAAAATTGAATTCTTTATCAGGTTAGACTAGGTTCCTGTCTATACTGTGATGCTAAAAAGAAAGGCAGATTCAAATTTAACTTTCGAAATCTTATTTTTTTATGACACCACCATATAAGTATGGTATAGGTATGTGAATAGTAGTGATTGGTCACTAAGCCACTAAGATTATTTTGATATGTAAGGTAAATACACCCATAGCACTAAGCAGAAAAGGAATAGAAACTAACCTGGCTATGATTCACTTTCCGTCTAATTGAGCATAGCGTTGTCACCAGTACTTTCGCTCAAGATATTCAAACATAAGTACTTATAAGTTCTAATTATATATTATTAAATTTTCTTCATTATAAGGTTACACAAGTTCAGTGTTAAGTTTTGTTATCTAGAAAATATTTTAATGGGAGAAAAATAAAGGAAGGAGTGACGTATTTCTATTCATAATATAATAGAAGGGTATATAATATCGATAATAATAATCAAGTCGGTTTCAAGTTGTATTCCGCATGTAGCAGGTTAGGAAACCTAGTGTTAAGACGCTCCGTTCCCCACTTTCAGCTGATTTTTCCAGGCACTGCGTATTGAATGGCGGAACTGAACGTCGTGCATTCATGCCAGAGCAAAGAAATGAAAATATTAATAAATCATTAATTAATTGCCCCGAGTGGGGATCGAACCCACAACCGTCGTTTTACAGTCCACCCTTTTTCCTCTGCGCCACTACGGCCTCAGTATATTATATCTTAATATAAATTACAACACTTCTATGCGAAAACGGCTTTGATTTACTTTCGTTGCGCCCAACGCAACGGTTGGGTAACAAGGAAATCCGTTTGGAGGTTCCATTTATGCAACTTTCTTGCAACCACGTGGTTAAATAACGGGAAAACCCGAGTGCAATTATTTAAGTGCGGGTTAAGTAATAGTACTGATGTAATATGAAATGTGTGAATTACTTCGATTTTCGGTCAATTATAATGTATGTAATATAATTATGTAAAAATGCTTCATATGACACAATTAGAGGTGTTTAACTTAGATTTTCGATGTTAGTTATTAAATATAATTATGATTCGTGTAAGGACACAGTGCAGCGTTTCGTTCCGCGATTTTGATGAGCGTATAACCAGCAGTATAGAGTAGACAAACCAAATTTGATGTCAAGATACTCTACTTTCTGCCCAGTTTTTTAGATATTCCTTATAACGTGGCGAAATTCAACGCCGCGCCTCCACTACACATTATTCCTCAGAATGAGAATCGAACCTGTAGCCCATTGTCATGTTTACAATCAAATACTGTCCCACTCCCGACGGTCTCTTCATTTTCATTTTCCCAATAATAAACTCTTTTATATATTAATTATAATTAAATACATTTATCTTAATCAGTGCTTTCTATAAAACGTTTCTTACGCAGCCCCTTTATAATACTTATGTAATTGTTGGAAAACAATTAGAGTACTCAGTAGTTATTATCACAAAAAACAATTCATGAGATCAATCAGTAGTTTAATACTCGAGTTATATAATAATAAGTGGCTTTACAAAGAAAATGGCTGTTGTAATGCTAATTATATTTTTTTGTTTGTTTGTTTATGTTTCTCAATCACATTTTATGTCAGTAATTTAGTGATATATCACTATTTTATTTACTTTTAAGAGATTCAGATATCATGAATACCTGATTCCTGATTTTGAAGCAAACTCTCAAATTAGCTAACAATAAAAATTATAAAAACAAATTGCGTAAGTGTAAATTACAGCTTATCAATTTTAAAGGTGTGAATTTATTGCTATTTTTTATCGATTTTCCGTTAATTATATATAATTGGATAGAGACTTCATCAGTTTTAAAGTTGTTTTTAATATAATATCGAAATATTGAATAATATTTGATTTATTTTTCAAATTTGAATGGTAATTACGAGGCATTGTTTTGCAAAATACATACGTAGATAATGATTATATTATTCAATTATTAATAAGAAAATCAAGTAAAAGTAACTTTTTGAGATTGTTTTTATTTTATTTCAAATTTGGAGCGAATTCTGGAATTTAATCAAATAAATAACATAAATGCGTTTGTAAATGAAATCACGTACAACTCAAGTGATAGATAACGTTATCAGTATAAAGTCCACAGTAAATATTATAATATTATTGCAAAAAGTAATAATAAACATTTTTTTAAAGTATAACAATAGGTTCATTCTATTGTTTTTCTTTCTAAATATAAGATTTTATATATAAATATTCCTGATCTAATAGTTTGTCATGGTACACGTCGTCAAGACTTTCTCCAAGGCCGATGAAAGTTCTGCAACAACGCTACAACTGTGCATACAAATAGTGTAATGTCAACTTTAAGTAAACAAAGTATGAGGAAAAATTTAAACAATCGTTGGTTTTTAACAAAAAATATTTCTATGTAAAAGATATAAACTTTAATAACTCAAAACTTTAATATGAAATAAACTAAATAGTAAAAATCAGTAGCATCGTTTGGTAACATCGTTTCACCCAATTTAGTCGCCAGTGGAATGACTGAATGTATGCGACGGTTGTGGGTTCGATGTACACTCGTGAAAATTATTATAAATAAATTATATAATCATTACCCCACTTTGGGAGTCACTTATACTTCCTCTGTCTGCCCTGCTAAGCGGAAAGCTAAAGCATGAAGCTTTCAAAAAATACATATTTTGATACAAAATTATTGTTATAGGCTGGTAGCACACTATACGCTCAACTCGAGATATGGAAAGCTGCGAGGCATGAGAGTTGGAGAAGCCAATGGACAGACCACGAGCAGCCGTCTCCTACTCCAGCACCAGCTGGCTTACCTTCTGCTGATGATATGAGCGACGGTATGTATTTATTTTATTTTTTGATAAAATCCTTCCAAACATACAATTTTTGTCGTTTGTACCTATACCTTTCCTCGTTATTGTAGTTCTCCAATAGCATAATTCGCTTATATAACATTGACTTTTGTTATGTTTTAATACTAATAAACAAGAGAAAAATGTATATAAAATTGATGACTGTTCCCTTTTAATTTCTCTAAAGATGAAATCTATAGGTACTTTCAACATTTCATTAAGCCTTTCCCGGTTTTCATTAATTTTAATAGACTTAATCAAAAGTACACCTTACTTCACTAAAGCTATATGGCTTAAATAAAAACTAATGAAATTGCTTTTAGAACCAATAAAATGTTGGCAACACCAAAGTTAATTAACCTGTACAATTATTTATTTTACTAGCAACGTTAACACAGATTATAAACGGGACTTAAAATAGAAAATTTATTTTTATTGTTACCCATTCAATTATGTGTTATTTAAACATGATTTTTGAGTAACACATTAAAATAATTGAATGATAAGTAAGAAATAAAAAAAATATATCTTAACACGTGTTGTGAGTAAAAATTTTTTTACATATTTTTACATTAGTTGAATTATATTGGATATTTTGTATTAAGCTGAGTAGTGTAAACCATGTTGACTGATATTTAGAATTACAATTCTTAAATTTTTGCTTATAAAAAATGAAAAACATGTAACTAAGAAAAATGTGATATTTCCACCTAATGAAATTTCAATACACATTCATATTTTAATTTCAATAAGCATTATAATAAAAAAAAAAAACAATAAAATCAATTCATTATCAAAAAAAAAAGTGATAAATAAACCCTAAAACCCTAACTTATTTGCACGAATAAGAAATAACTTTTCAAATACTAGTAAGAAATAAGACATGTGGCACATTGTATTGTGTACACCGTTAGCGAGGACCTACATACTACTACGTACAGACAAACAAGTTGATGATCTACGACTGTATAGACAGACTGATGGTTCGACATAAAGGGGACAGCTTGATGGAGCATGTATGTTTCAGTTCTATACTGTCAATTCATTGCTTATATAATTTATTTTAAATGTCCATAAAGAAGTATAGGATTTATAGAATGCTTTATAAAATAACTTATAATAAATAGTAATGAAAATAAGTATGTTAATGCGAAGAATGAAGTGTCTTAACACTATCACTCTGTCTCTGCTACAGTGAAAGTTGAAACTATAAAAAATTGTAAGAACTTCGATTTTTTTTCTATAATATATTGTAATATATAATTTCATTTTCGATTAAAGCTTAAAAATATTTTCTTAAAATATTCTTAAGAAATATAGATATGAGTTAAATAATTATAATACCTAATGAAATTCCTGACCTTATTAAAACATAAGAGGATAATATTGTTTGTTTTTATTGAATCATCAATAACAAAGCTTTATTAAATGGAATAATTGTATGTTTCACAATAATTAACTACAATTTAACGCCACAGTTCTGTAAATATCTACAAAGGCAACGAGAAAAAATTACACTAAAAATAAATAGTTATTTACGGTCTCATTTTTAAACATACACAAATAAAGCAAAAGGTAGAGAAAAAAATCTCTCTTCTTTCTACTTTAAAACATTTAAAAAGGGTAAAAAATAATAATATATCACCTATCTCATTCATGGAATAAGCTTTTATAGCGTTAATAGATAGATAGTGTAAGAAAAAAAAGTGTTGATAGTGGCACAGGAAACTACAGGCAATTATCGTTAAGAGTTCGCAACATTCCGACGTTGTATACACTATGCTTTATATCTTGTTAATAATATAATGTTTATATAAAAATAAATTTAGTTCAACTATTGTAGAAAAACTAAATAACAGTAAGAAATATGTTGTATTTATGTTAGACTAAACAAAGTAAAATATATTTAAAAAAGTGGATGTCAGTCTCCTATTATATCTATATAGATATACCTAATACCTATTTATACTATACTAGAATAGGCAGCGGGAACCTAGTGTTTAGACACTCCGTTCTTAACTTTCCGCGGTAATTCAAGAAATCGTGTATTAAGTGGGGGAATTCAACGTAGGGCTTTTTCAATCTAAATGAAAAACTTAAAACCATGAATTTTCAGTCAGCTGTTATCCTACAGTGCTACGAGTTGTCCAAATATTTCAATTAAATCCAATTAAATGGAAGTTAGATTCGCAAATGCAATGCAACTCTAAAAAATATAATAAAATAAAATCTAATAAAATTTATTTATTTATTTATTACAACAATATATACTTTTATTAGAAAAAAAATCCCGACGGTGCGGTAGGACAAGGTCCAGGCTCTCAATTATTATTGTATTTAATTATTATAAATTTATTACCAATACCATTAAACTAGCATCGCTATTACATATACATACATATAATAGACCATTTTGAGAACACTTAGAATCAGCAAGCACTATTAACATAGTATAGGTTATATATTCAAGTACAGTTATACTATCAATCTGATGGTCAATGAGTCTTCGCCAATCCCTTATAAGAGAAGGCAGCTTTTTCCAGTGTTTCCCGAAGCCCCACTTAGCCGGGCCCGCAAGGTCGCATATATAAGGCCATATAAAATGTACATATATATAAAAATGTATACATTCTTAGAATTATATAGATTTTGATCTAGAATGTGACAGGAAGATATATGAGTTCTTAGTGTTAGAGTAAAAAATGGTAGGCGTGAGTTGTCATTGTAAATTATGGTTTTTTCAGCGATTAATATCTTTAATCGTTGTGGTAGAGTGATATCTTATCTTATAAGACGATGGTTGTTGATTCGATGCCTGTGCAAAGTACGATATTTTAGAATAGATAGATCTGCTTGTGCTTAACAAGACAAAGTCTTCCTGAAATTTTTGCAAGAGGGAACTTCTATAAATGCAAATAATTCATAATTAATTTAGTTAAAAAAAATATATTTGTTGTTAATACGAATCATTAAGAGTCGTTCTGTGACAATTCCCATTCTATCTTTGTTCAAAGGTCAGGCTCGTGTGAGTTATAATCATAAGTATCTTAACTTTGAGTGGTCAGGTTAGGTACAGGTCGCGGGTTTGATTCCCACTCGGGAAAATAAGTTATTTTAATTTCTCAGAAACGAGACAATTGAGTTTTGTCAATGGCAATGTCTGAAAAATATGTCGAAACGTAAAATTTATCTTTTCTTTGGTTTTAATACATTTTACAATTAAAAAAAATATATTTTTCACTAAAAGAATTAATTTTAAAAATAACATCTATACATTTATTCTATCAGTTATATTTTTAGGTTATTTTAAATAAAATTTCGAGTATTATTTCATATACAAGCCCTTGTTAACAAATGTTTAGCTTCTAACAGTAAATCGTGTGTAGAATTCAATTTAACACATGCCTCTTTAAATAGATTTTAGCTATTAACCAACGAGTGTTTACTGCACGCCTTACTGTCTATTTATTTACGTGTTCCAAATGGAAGGCCATGCTACTAAAATTAGAAAAGTTTTTAATATTTCTCAAATATTATCATTACAAGAATTAATATGTTTAATGCTAAAATGCGACTGTAAAGTGAGGGTTGTGGGTTTCGTTCCCACTCAGGGGAATGAAATATTTAATATTTTCATTTCTTCGCTCTGATAAAGAAGCGAAGGGCGGCATTGACCAGTCAACTCCCAATGCCACCAGAATTTGGCGTAAGTAGGGGACGGAAATATCGTATTGAGGATGAAGTGTTTTAACACTAGGTTCCCAGGTTCCTTCTGCCGTGCATTCAAATGCGTGAAGCATTTTTTTTATTTTAAATTTGTACAATAATACAATAAAATTTATTTTTGTTAACAGAAGAAGATTCGGAATCAGCCAACACTAGCACAACCCAAACAGTTGGAAAAGTGAAGACGGGCAGCACGCACATACACCTGTGGCAGTTCCTTAAAGAGTTGCTGGCGTCACCCCATATACATGGCTCGGCTATACGATGGTTGGATCGAAGTGAGTATTATCATCTAATATTAATATAAACACGATGGTTGTAGGTTCGATTTCCAATTGGGTGAATGAAATAGTTCATATTTTGATTGCCCGGCCGGGCAATCAAAATATGAACGGTAGGTTAAGGGCGGCGGCGGCCACTGAACTCACAGTGTTTCGAATTCAGATAGAAATTGGGAAATGGAGTGTCCGAACACTAAGTTACATTACAGTAACTCTGCTATATGCGGTTCAAAATGTAGGGCTAAAATAAATATAAAAGAAAAATACATAATAAATAATCATAAACCAGGATGCAATTTTGTTGTAAATTGAGCGGGAAACATTCATTATTTATGTAAAAAAAAGCTTGTATATCGAGTTTCTACGAGTACTTTAAAGGACTTGATAAATTGAATAAATTGTAGGAGATCCTAGTTGAAACTTCTATTGTTATTCAATTCAATATCACTAAACTGGAACTGACCTAGTACAGGTTTTATTGACAACATTTCAAGAATTACTTTACGTCCGTGTAGAATCCAGTATTTATTTTTTGTTTCAACTTCATCCATTTCTCATATTTACTAGAGTACATAGGTACATAGAAAATCTTTTTATTTTATTAATTCCGCTCGTTTACTTTGTCTAATCTGATAACAGGAAAATATAAACTGTAAAAATTTTAATTAACAACCATTTTAATGATCCAATTTTTTAGCATATACCTATATATATTAATATAAATACAGATAAAAAATAAGATAATCAAAGGGATTTGTCACTTATTATTATCACAGATAATTTTAAACTGAGTCAGTAAAATCGATATAAATGGTGATTCGTTTACAATTACAACACTTTATTATATCAAAATCTTTTTATATCCATATTTTCAAATTGATACCAGCAATTTACTCATATGATGATATTTAATTGAGCGAAGCCACGGAAACGAATCGTTTGAGTCGTAAAAATTAATTTTATGTATATTGTTGATCGCTTGTAGTCGAATCGATTTTATTTTTTGTTCAATAATGAATGAGAATAGCTGTGACGGACTCGATTTTCGAGATATAAAGTCCATATAAGATGTTGTGTACAAGAAAAATATATTTATTTAGATTTTAATTTTAATAAAATAAATAAGACAATAATTTTTTATATTTTGATAGATTTTTTTTTCATTTGGTGATTTCATTTAATAGTTTTTTATTGTTTTTTTTGATAACTCTACAAAAATAGACAGAAATATAAATATGTGTATAGTATAAACGTGACGGTTATAGGATGATTTCCACTCGGAGGAATGAAAAATGTAATATTTTTCACTCTCTGGTAACAAGGCCGAGTGTTGCTTTGAATTCCACCACTCAACACGCACTGCCTTAAGAATTCAGCGAAAAGTTGGGAACTGAGTGTCTTAATGGGGAACGGAGAGTCTAAGCACTAGGTTGCCTTTGCCTACCATGCTGTGTGCGGGGTACAGCGTGAAAAAATATGTCTTTATAGAGTGTAGAACAAAGAACATAAGTATTATGTCTATATAGACGATACAACAAGTATTTCTAAAACAATTAGGTCGACACAGAATCAATTATTCTTAACCAGGAGTTAGCCGGTAGTAACTAGGTTCCTACGTTCATATCTCTTGGTTATACTGCGACATTCTCAATCCAAGGTGAGCGAGCCGTTTACTTGCCATCTCTTAGTTACTCTATAAAACACTTTAAAGTTCGTGACTCGATATACGTATATAATACCAATACATTGTCTACTTTACAGCTATTATTGTTAAGTTATTTTAGATGTTAACGGGTGTTTTATGTTAATTTTAGATATGCCGATTATATGGAATTCTCTAACAATAGTCACGAGAACGGAAATTTGATTAATAATTACATTCTAGGTCGTTTAATTATAGCTTTGTCCTGGTTTTATAAGTAAATATTACGAAACGTCTGTTATACAAGGATTATTAGTATATGAAGCGAAATTAATTTTAAAGTGGAAGACACACTTTTCTGTCCAAATTCCGTTTAAAAGTAAACATTTCACGTGATAGCTAACAAAATTGTACGCATTCAAAAAAACAATGGCCCCCATTTACATTTTTCTTTCTATAAACAAATGTTTAATTCAAACAACGTTCCACAGGTAACGGAGTTTTCAAAATTGAAGATTCAGTACGAGTAGCCAGGCTTTGGGGCAAGAGAAAAAATCGTCCAGCGATGAACTACGACAAACTGTCGAGAAGTATTCGCCAATATTACAAGAAGGGCATCATGAAGAAGACCGAAAGAAGTCAGAGGCTGGTCTACCAATTCTGCCATCCCTACAGTTTATAAAAGCTGGCTTAGCTCTTAAGTTAGTTGTAAATATTTATTGTAAATAAGTATATTTGAGCCGCGGTAATGCGGACATTGATGGCTGCTTGCTTTTTACGAGTTACGTAAAATGTAAGTCAGTTGAACTTAGGTCGGTGCTAAACGTCGACGGGCATGTGCTCCGACGTACACCGATACGTACTCCTCCATACAATTCGAGAAAGGTAATTTTCTTCGCAATTCTATAGGATGGAGACAGATTTTTTAGTATTAAGTTCTTTTTTTTACCGACGAATAGACGACGGTCAACGAGCATCTCGGCGTCAGTCGAAAGTTGGTAATTTTTATCCCATATATCTATGATATATTTCTAGTATGTTCTATGAACTTTTAGGTAAGCGAAATGTAAATAAACGAATCTAAAACTGAGCATACGTTTGCTCGTCAATTATGAAGAGGTAATTCTCATATAGTTTAAATTAATTTATAAAATAATAGTTATTTTAACTATAGCTTTTGAGTTAAGTTAAATTAGTTGTCTAATAATGTTTATTTCGTATGTGCGCCAGCATATGGGACATTTGCAATGTAGATTTACGTATATAAACCAATTATCGATGGCGGTGTAATTGAATTGTGTTATATAAAATTGAAATTTTGTGCCAAATAGACCGTTTATGCCGAATTTATTCGGGACAAAATATGTCTGATCGGCATCCCGCCGATGTAACGTTGTAAAAATATTATTTAAATCGGTGTTGGGTTAAGGGTTAGATTAAGTTATCTTTAACACGACGCAGTTAGTGTCAATTATAATATTATAATATAATATAATATTGGACCAGCTAATGTAGATCTTATGAATCATGTAATGTATGTTGCATAAAATAAATGGCCATTTATATACAACTTAGTTTTATTTTTGACCTCTTGTTTTTTTGAATTGGAATAATTAACTTAGTCGTTATATGTATTTTTGCCCGACCGCAAAGGCAGGGTTATGTTTTTACATTTAATTAACAAGAAAAAAAAATCTATTTTTTTTCGAATTAACAGCACGGATTGACTATCATTCTGTTTCTCACTTTTTAGATGTTAAAAAAAATGGGTATTTATAGACTACTTAATAGAAACAAATGAAATCTCAAATAGTATTTTAGACAAAAACATTATCCAAATAAAATTAAAATCTTCAACCAAAGTATCTTCACAATACGAATTGAAAATTTAAAATAATGTATCTGTCGATTGCTAAGACACGCACCAGCGTCTCCAGCCAAGTTAAAAAGTTGAAGTTAAAAAGCTGAAGTTATCATCCTAAATAGTCCAGTACAGGCTGGAAGTAAAAAAATATCTAATAAATTAAAAATATCTAAAACGACACAGTAGGTACTGGACATCCATGTTTTGATGAGATAATAATCATTTAATTTCATCAGCTCTATATTTCTTCCCAATATTTTGTTAAATATTTAAACAAAATCATTCTACTAGCGAAATTGCTCCTATCTCTCGATTTAACTATTAACAAAATACCAATTAGTATTTATTGTTTAAAAAATATTTAATTTGTTACAAGATCTAATCAAAATAATCAAGCACATGCATATCACCTCAGTTGCATCAGGTTGCGCAAACGTGACGTCAGACACCGTCGAATTCTTACAGTGAAAGTGCGTTAGTGAGAGGGGAGTGCGACCTCGGAAGTTAAAATTATATTGAACGCTAAAGAATCGCTAAGATATTGTCATATATATTTTGTCATTTACCTATGAAAAATATATGTTATTGGAAAAATTTTTTTTTCTATTTACAGATAATCATAATCAAAATTCTACTTTCAATCTAAACTAGAAAATATATCGAAACTAGTGGACTCGAACGCGGCTACGCCCGCTTGAACTATACGAATATTTATTAAATATATTTATAAAATTATTTTCAGTTTTCAATAGAGAGATGCGTAAAGCAAGCTCATTTTGGGTGACGTTTTCTTACAACAAATTTTGCAAATCGTTGCTTAGCAACGGTCGCATAGAGAGATTAAAAAATATCCTATGTTCATCCCGAGACCCTCAAGTATCTCTATATGAGTATTTTATCACCATTAAATTAGCGGTTTGGCCCTTATTGCGTAAAAGACAAACAAAAAGACAGACAGACAGAGTTACTTTCGAATTTATAATATAGGTGTGGATTATGTTTATCAGTTATCTATATATATAAAAGGACTTGTCCTCACTGACTGAGGTAAGACGCACGCACAGCCGTAACCGCTGTGCGTAGAAACGTGGAATTTGGACAAATGTTTACTTTCGTAATCTGGACATCCACTAAGAAGGGATTTTGAAAAAGTTTTACCCTTAAGGGGTGAAATAGGGGTTCAAAGTTTGTATGGAAAAAAATTTAAATCGGGACCGTTTTTCATAAAATTTGAAATTTAGATTCTTAAAAGTATTTAATTGAACACGTGTTTCATCGTTTTCTAGAATTCTCCTCCTAAGGGTGCAAATAAGGGGTTGAAAGTTTGTATAGGTTTTTTTTTAAATCGTCACCAATTTTTGTAAAATTTGAAATTCAGACTCTTAAACGTATATGATTAAACACATGTTTCATGGTTTTCTAGAATTCACCCCCTAAGGGTGCAAAAAAGGGGTTGAAAGTTTGTATGGGAAAATTCTTAAATAGCCACCGATTTTTATAAAATTTGATATTTAGACTCTTAAAAATATTTAATTGAACATATGTTTCATGGTTTTCTAGAATTCACCCCCTAAGGGTGCAAATAAGGGGTTGAAAGTTTGTATGGAAAAATCTTTAAATCGCCACCAATTTTTATAAAATTTGAAATTTAGACTGTTAAAAATATTTCATTGAACACATGTTTCATGGGTTATTAGAATTCACCCTTAAATACGCAAGCGAAGCTGCGCGCGTCCGCTAGTCTTTTATATCTACAAAACGGAAATACCTATATTAAAGTTATAAATATTTCTTATATTACATTGTACCTAGTAAAAAATATTTCGATAGAGCATTATGGAGTGAGTGTACAAGCGTGTGATAGTAGTGTTTAATATTATGATGTGACGTTGAGTTTCGCCAATCAAAACGCCTATAAAAGTTGCCGGAAAATAAGGAACGACAGTGTCTTAATGGGAACGGAGCATCTCAACTCTATAAGGTGTATCCTTATAGTAGCGTAAAGCTATAACAAGATTTATTTACCCATCGCTCGTGCATATTAGACAATATTAGAAATAATTTATTATTACCCTAAGTGAAACTCGAACTTACAACTATCGTACAATTAATTATGTTTAATTTAAATGCAAAAATACATACATAATATAAGTCATTTAAGGACCTCGAAATTAGATTTGAGTGATCAATGTGTGAACATTTATTTTTTGACAAAGTTAAAGGAAAACCCTTTGATATTATTTATCCTTTATTTTTTGTTTAATATCTGCCTGAAACCTGCACGACGACGTTCTTAATTTTAATTCATACTACATTTGATAGAAGATGTTGAAAATTCTATCATTTCTACTACAAAAACAAAGATATAGCCCCTTTTTATTATGCATTTAAAATATTCCATTAACTGTCTTAATAAAAATCTATAAAAATGGGGACTTACTTTTTCATATCTAAAAATTAACTGCCAGTATTACTTTTAACAGTATGTTTTTTAACTCATATCTGTTAAAGTTTTTTTATCTCAGGTATATCTACAAGGAAAATGATAGTCATATCATGTATTGCTTACGTGCTTATAATTTGCTAAATTATATAGGAAGCCCCAAGCCAAAGGAAAGGTAGTACCTTTTCTTTGGCTTGGGGCTTCCTTTTGGGTTACTTTAAGGTACCTGTAAATACTATTACTTGGTGCTATTAGTGGTGTGACGTAAGCGTGCGATTGTAACGAACGAGTAAGTAAGTGTAAACGAGTAAGTAGAGAGAAAGAATATGGCAAAACAGATTTATGATAGGAAAGTGATAGGAGAGACCTCAGTTCACCTTCGAAAAGATGGGGTCACGTAAAAAGTATAAGGATAAGGATCCCCCAGAGGGCATGTATGATGAGGTTGATGACATTGGATGAGGCGAAACAAGTATGTAGAGACCGTAGCGTTTGGCGCTACATTTCCTCTGACTACCTTGCTAGGGATACAGCGTGAAGCTAGCTTCAGTTAAGTTATTATTGCAGTGGACTAAGTTAGAGGTGATGGAAGGGTGGGCGAAGCTCTACGCTACGGGCTCCCTGCTATTTAATAAAAATGTTAAGAATAATTAAATTATATTAAGAACGTTTTTATACATATTGATTATTAAATATTTACTTTTAAAAGAAACTTTTGTACAGTAAAAGCAAGTTGATTTTTACCAAAGAAAAAGCAATGTCTCTAATATAAAGAATATTAGAACACCTTACATTTCTAATACATAGTCTATACTATCAGGTCAATTCAGTTCATTAGTTATTGTGAAAAACTCTAGTTTTTTTAATTACCTCATTGTTAACAATGGGTTGGCTATTTTCGCAACAGTGTCAAAGATTTTTTTTCTATTTTTGGCCGAATTTAGGAAATTGGTAAAAACCTCCATGTTTCACCGGATATGTTAAGCAGTTTTTGTGGTCTATCGATCATAGTATATCACCGCAGCAAATTTTGGACGTGCCTGAGTGCATTCAATGACAGTGTGTTACTATGCCATTCTCGTAAAGAGTAGATTTACTGTGTAGATATTTTCCCGATAAGATATATATCTCATAGTGACATTTAAATTGAACAGAAACAGAGTGACTTCTTTCTCAATTTTTGTGCCTATTTTGCAAAATACAGGAAAACTTTAAGGTCTTAAATACATTCGTAATTTTCGGATAAATATTATATCATTATCATTTCCACTTCCCACTGAATTCTGGAGGCGTTGCGTGTTGCATGAGCGGGCGAAGCCTCGGACAGATTGTTAGTATATAATAAAATCACGTTACCGGCTTTACAAATAAAGGAAGCATTTTAATATAATTGCAACTAATCGACACATAATACATGCTCATATATATTCATGTACACAATAATAACTATGTTATTATATTTTAATTGCCTAAGGCTTAACAGTGTGTTAAGATTTCCTCGTTGTGTAGTACGAGTACATTATATAGTTCTTTTAGCTTTGCGCTGTATTCGGCACATAGCAGGGTAGGCAGAGGGCGTTTGCATCAAGATGCTTCTGTTCTCTCTGCTAGGCCAGCGCGGCCTTTAGTTCTGTCACTCAACATGCAATGCCTCGAGAATTTGGCAGAAGTGTCTTAATGGAAATCTAGTGGTTTAACACTAGATTCCAAGGTTCCCCCTGCATACCCTGCTATGTGCAGGATACAGCGTGTAGCTAAAAAAAACGTCTTATACATATATGGATATTTTTGCTTACCTTCTAAATATTCTGTCCTAAATACAAAAAATTGAAATGATAAACCGTTAGTGGTTAAGAACATGATAATCTTTAGCCAAAACATAATATTGTATCTTCAAAATTGCGTCATTATATCCAAAATCCATGGCCTTTTTGTTTCCCCATGACGAATTCTACGAAGTCACCTTCAAAAATTGAGGATAAATTGGTTTAGTATTCAAAGTCCATTTCTTATTGGAAATCTACGATCAAAATCTAAGATTTTTACTAATTAAATAGGCCAGTCAGTTTAATATTACAAGACAATACACGAATATCTATATATATACACGTTTTTATATAAACCTTACTAAAAGAGAGGTTGAGGGAGTATTTCAAATAGTCTTATTTTTTCAACTTGCTAAATGGCGCACTATATTTTCAAAAAAAGCCAGTAAACATTACATTACGTACTTGTAAATAAAAATATACCTAACTATAGGTATGCATAGATTAGTCGCGCTGGATTTGAATCCACTGTCTTCTACTGTTAAACTTTCACACTGTTGAACTTTGCTTTAATTAATTTTTGTTTCACACCAATACGCTACAATGAAGATATGCATAAACACTCAAATAAAGTAAGAGATGCATAGTAATTTATTTGATATATTTATTTTTGAGTAAAATCTGTTGAACAAATAAAGTTTTTTTTATTTTTTTATTTTATTTATTTATTTATACATTTTGGTCTTCGTTTGGAATGAAACTAATATTAGCGTTAATATAAAAAATCACTTTAAATCAAAACAAATATATAAATGCTATAAACAACCATATTTACTCTTTTCTTAAGTATGTAAACAAAAATAATTACTGTTTTTTTTTTTAATAAATCGTGAAGGTCTTTAGACTACAAATGATAAATTATAACATTTTATAGCGCAACCTTACATTTGTATCTATTATAACATGAATTGATTTAAATAATTAAACAACAATTTCCTTCTACACCGCCTGTTGAATTTGGTGTGTGGAGTAATTTATAAGATTAAGAAAAAAAATATGCAATGCTTTCAGAATTCAACGGAAAATGGAGAACGGAGTGTTTTAAAACTAAGTTTCCTTTGCCTACCCTGCTATGCTGCTGTGTGTACCTATGATATTTTTTTTCCGTTTAAATAAAAAATAAGTATTTTTCTTTAAGAATATGTAAGTTAAAATTAAATTAAATCAGCTTCACGCTGTATCCCATACACAGCAGGGTAGGCAGAGAGAACCTTGTCTTAAGACACTCCGTTCCCCACTTAGAAATATAAAAAAACCAAATAAGTGTTTCCTTTCCTCGAGTGGGGAAGCTGGGGATCGAACCCACACCCAGTCGATTTTGCAGCACACTTTGTGCCATCAAAGAACCATAGCATACTATACCATACCATAGACAACAAAGAGATCTTATAGAGTTCTGTTGTCTTTTTCAGATATGATACGGAATCAAAAAAAAATCGTATTAGGTAAATTGTAAAGTTCTGTACTAGTACGTTATATATTCTATATACAAACTATGCTATAAAATATGAGTAAACGCTCTCTGCTAATACTTTGCAGGTTGAATAGGCGTTGGCTAAAGGTCGGTTACATTCCAAAAATGTGAGTCCAGTCCAATCTCCACCTGGTACGGCGCTATACCATAACTAATATTATAAGCTTTACGAATACTAACAATTACAAACAATAAAATAATTAAAAGTTTATTGTTAAATTCTATTCTTATGCCAAATTATATGAATATATCTCCACTTCTGTTTCCGTTAGTTATTTTATGGCTTTTAGGCATGCCAGTGGAGCATATCTCCACTTAATGTTTCTTCTTCGTGCATATTCTGACCTTTTAAACACATTGTATTTAATATCATTCATTGCCGTCTTCGATTTCGTAAAATAAAAAAATCGAGATTTTAATAAATAGGGATTGGTATTGTACCTACAATCATCAGTTACACACATAATATACTCAACTGCTCTACTATAGCTATTAATTAATATAAAAAAATAATAATTTATTTTTCGCTTCTGAAAAAAATATATATGTGAAAATTAGTTAAAGACTAAGGTTAAAACAGAACTAATAATTAGATACATTTTACAATTTTGAATAATATCGTGCAAATTTAGATAAACATTTGAATATTTTCTCTAGGGAATCTATTGTAATTGCTTATTAATTGTGTATTCAAATACTACAAAAAACCTAGAGAATAAAACCCTGCAACAATGTAGACAACATCATATAAAAAAATCATACACTTAATAATTGCCGACAATATATTAGTAATTTATTATTATAATAATTTTTTTTATAGCATATGTGTACTGAAATAATAAAAAATATATTTGCTAAATTATAATAATGTGTAAATTATTACACTTTTATAATGAAATAGCGTAAAACGAACTGCGAAATTGCAATGACGTCAATGTGACGTCATTAGCATATGACATTTGACATTTTAGTAAATTAATAGTAGAGTGCCTTTGTTTTTATGCAAGCAAACTTTCGCTTAAACACTATAAAGTAAAATAAAATGTTGTAAAACTATTGTAGAAACATAAACAAACATGAAAAACTACTTTCCTAATCATAATAATGGTTAATTTCGATCTTTTAATATAATAATTGAGTATATATTGCAAAGTTGATTTATTGTGTGGGTGTAGAAGTACTTCATAGTCATGAAACCAGGTAAAAGTGGAGAGAATAAGGAGGAGATTGTGGAAGTTCATACTGCTGGACGTTCTCCATCCCCTAAGCAAAATAATAAAGAACGACCGAGGAGCCGTTCAGGTTCACGTAAGCTATCAAATGGTCATGCCCATCACGAAATCTCAGAAGTTTTGACAGAAGAAACATCTGAAAAATCTAAAGCTAGAGATAACTGGGCGAAATCTGAGCAAGAATCTATTGACGCTGAAATTCCTATACATGACCAAATTAAGAAAGGTATATTAGGTTTTGTGGAGAAAGAAATTAAAAAATCCGATAAGAATCCATCATTTGTATTTTATTCCCATGATCCAAATGGATTAGATGAGAAATTTATGAAGAACTTGTCGAGGCCGTCCAGCGGGCATAAGGAGAAACGGAGCCCTTCTTATAGAAAAAAGAAAAGGCATTCATCAAGACATAGGGATAGAGATCTACATGACTTTGAAGTACCTGGTTCTAGTCTTATTGCTTTAGAAAAAGTAAACATAATTAATTTTTTTGTGATATTTCTGTCTTTACGATATATTATTTTAAATTGAAGTATATTTATTTTAAATATATAATTTGTAAGTATTTGAGACATTGTGTGTTGAGTGAGAAAACTAAATGCTGCACTTTGTCCTACCCTCATGGGATAATGAAAATAATTGATATCCCTGTGTGGGGATTTAATCTATAACCACTATCATAGTCTTTCATCATCAAATTGTACGGCTATTCTATTTTACTTAGTAAGATTTTTATTCTATTATAAAATAAAAATTGCCCTATTTTTTTTATTTATTTGATATTGAATAAAATATTTTACAATAAATTTTCAGGTTGATGATTATTTAAAAGAATATAATAAAGAAGAAGTAGTAACACTAAGCGGGGAATTAGAAATAGAGGCTAATGATGTTGAGAATAATGATGGTACTAAGGAATTGAGGCATAAACCAAGGAAGACTCGTCGGAAAGTCCGTGAGGAGAGACAAGATAGCAATACGAATGGAAGAGATGTCAGTCCAAAAGTGTTTAAAACTGCAAGTCGGCCAAAAACAGCGAGTAAACCAGGTACGTTGTAAATAGAGGCCATTTGGCTGTTAACACAATAGTTTTTTTATTCTTATTTGAGTGGTGGTAAAGGTTTGAATTTTCATTTCCTTGCTCTAGTAACAAGACAAAATGTATCATTGAGTTGTGACATTTAATATGCAATGTCTTGAAATCTGAGTGAACATGGGGAACAGAGTATTATAACACTAGATACTCTCTGCCTACCCATACCATATGCAGGATACTCATACAGTGAAATTAAAAAAATGTCTAATAATAAAACTACAGTTAGTAATAAAAGTGCTTAATTTTTTTTATAGTTCTACAATAGTTTGATCAAATTATTGAATAAATTGAATATTTAAAGTTTTTGAACAAAAAAAATATTTTTAAATGCTTAGAACTTATAAAAAAAACATTTTCATTTTAAATTTTTAAAATGAATATTTTGTTTTTTTTATTACTTAAAATGTATTTTACATGTAGAATAAGGAAGAATAAAGTATTATTATTTTTTTTATTTAAAAGAGATGTATGGCAATGTTACAATATTAAGAACATTATTATCTAGATCATATTTAAATTATCTATATAATATATAAAAGGAGATGTTCCCACTGACTGAGGTAAGAAACCCGCACAGCCATATTGTTGAGTATATTGTTGAGTTCCGTTACTCAGCACGCACTGCCTCGAGAATTTCTCGGAAAATGAGGAACAGAAGTGTTTTAATTGCCTTCTTCCCAGACCGAAGAAATGAAAATAATTCAATCCTTTGAGTGTAAATTGGACAAACAAACAAACCTCTTATAAAATAAACTTTATTATTACAGCTCGACCTACCGACCTAACATCAATGTTAGAAAGCCTAGAATCGGTACCCTATCATGATCAATATATTGACAATCCATTTTCTTCGCCGTCCCCTTTAACGTCCCCCAATGATGAGAGATTGGACCCGTTTAGACGAAGGCAAGAAAAAATATATTTACAAGGCGGTGGAACGTTTAGAGCGGTGTCTCGAGATAGAATATTGGAATCACAACAGTCGAGAGACACAGGCGACAGGTATTTGAGGTAAGTGGGTTTTCAATAGTTATGTTCATTAAAAAAAACTAACAGTAACTATTAAAGGAGAATATTTTATTTTATAATTTTTATATGGAAGACTATAAATTTGCTCGCTGTGTTTTACACATTTTTATAATCATAATCTATATATATAAAAGGACTTGTCCTCACTGACTGAGGTAAGACGCACGCACAGCCGTAACCGCTGAGCGTAGAAACGTGGAATTTGGACAGATGTTTACTTTTGTAATCTGGACATCCACTAAGAAGGGATTTTGAAATATTTTAACTCTAAAGGGGTTATATAGGGGTTGAAAGTTTGTATGGAAAAAAATTTAAATCGGCACCGATTCTTATAAAATTTGAAATTTAGATTTTTAAAAGTATTTAATTGAATACGTGTTTCATCGTTTTCAAGAATTCTCTGTCTAAGGGTGCAAATCGGGAGTTGAAAGTTTGTATGGAAAAAAAATTAAATCAGCACCCATTCTTATAAAATTTGAAATTCAGACTCTTAAAAGTATTTAATTGAACACATGTTTCATGGTTTTCTAGAATTCTTCCCCTAAGGGTGCAAATAAGGGGTTGAAACTATGTATAGATTTTTTTTAAATCGGGACCAATTTTTATAAAATTTGAAATTCAGACTATTAAAAGTATTTAATTGAACACATGTTTCATAGTATATTAGAATTCACCCCTAAATACGCAAGCGAAGCTGCGCGCGCCTGCTAGTATTCTATAATATTCACCTATCTTACTTAAGATGTTTTCTCGCCATTTTGTCAAGGAAACATTTTAATTTATGTAATTGTAATTGTTCTTAACTCAAACTATTAAGCCTTAGCGCGCACTGGTGACTTTTGTCACGGTGACAATAAATTTTTTGTCACTGACATATCACCATACTTTTCGCGACTGCGCGCACTTGCGATGACAGTGACGAAATTTTTACATTTGATAAAATGGATCTCGAAGAGATGGTTGTCTGTGCACTTTGCAGAAAAAAAGCAAATGTAGAAAATATTGGCTTTCAACTTTTCATTTGTCATAGAGCAATGGCCTCAACTCAATTTCGTCAATCAGTATTGTCATTGTCTATTTTATCTTCATGAAAACACACGTTTTGCCTTGGTGATGAACTTGACGCCATTCTTGAAATAAAAATTCGGTGCTGCAATGCAACACGCTGCTGTTTCATGTTTATGCGGAATACGACAAGTATGGAAACCGCAAGGGGGAGGGCGAACGAAGTGACATTTAGTTGCTAATGCGCGCACGGGCATACAAATCTATGGACGCGGTGACAGTTGCGTCACCGGCGTGTTGCCGTCCTCCGCGGACAAAAAGTCACCCAATTGTCACGTATCCAAATGCGCGCACCTTCATTTAGTGTAATGTACACGGTGACAGTGACGCAACAGTCACGGTGACAAAAATCACTAGTGCGCGCTATACCTAAAAGTTGCAAAATATTTAGATTTGAAGCGAGAAAAGCGAATATGTTCTTTTTCTGTTTTTTTTAACCACACAAACCATGGCGTTAACAGTGCTCGGGCCTGTCGTGGCATACTGGACATATTGTCTCTAATGCATTTACTGCACTGCTGCATATTATGTGTAACATTTATAAAAAAACTCAAAAATACAAAAAAATATATTTTTCAATGTTAATTTTCAGGCTTGGTGACTTAACCCCTCTCGACGTCGCTCTAACTGTACAAAAAGCTTGGCGTAACAGTGCTCCGGCCTGTCATGGCATACTTGGCGGGTTATCTTTAATGCATTTACTGCTAATAAGCTATTCGGATAGCTTAGATGCTGGACATTTGTCTTTTCATGCTGTAGTAACTATGCCTTATGTGGCCAGTTATTATTTCTTCTGTGTGCTGTGCTTGCTGTCCGTATTGGATAGGTGAGTCATTATTTTAATTCTTTTTTAGGTTACTTAGTTCGATTGTTGTCCGTCCGTCTGTCTATCAAGAGCCGTGAGATTGACTTGTTCAAGTGAGGTATCAAATGAAAAGGCTCTAGCTAAGCTAAGCTTGAATTTCAGAAAAAGCTGGAGACCTCCAATTTTTGTAAAATAAGACAATATTAAAATTGGGTGATGGTAAAATTTAATAACGCTCTTTATCTAACTGTACTATTTAAAGAAAATAATTATTAATAATACACATTAAAAATAAGAAATATATTAATTTTCCAGATTAGACGTAACCAGTATAGATTTAACCAGAGGTTTACAGCTGTGGTTTCAACCGATCGTCCTAGTTATATTATATACAGCGTGTTTGTTAGTTTGTACTGCGGCCAGAATGTATGATGAGCTAATGGTTTACCAATATGCGCCGTTGGTAGCTAATATTACTGGGAATGTTACTACTGTAAGTATATATATTTTATTAATATTAAGCCTATCTTATGGATGGGGTTTCATTTTTATTTGATTAATATTTAAATAACAATTTTGGATTTCCTCCATCTGGAAAGACAACGCGCGACTTTTAAATTACTTTACAGTACGGTTGACAAGACCACCCTGAAATTAAGGGTATAATCTCAAATAGAAAGAAAGTAGAGAACAGAGTATCTTAATACTACGTTCTCACGTGAGAAACTGCTTATCCTGCTATGTACTGAATACAGCGTGAAGCTAACAAAAAACCACTTAGTTAAATATAGTGGTGATTTGTAACTAGATATAATAACTATTAAAACTAAAATATTTTGCATTATAGTTTATTTATTTAACATTTTTGAAGTATATTCCGTACAAAAGATAGAGATAGATACTTTTAAAAATATATAACTTCAGGACTTTTTTCACATTTTCTTAAAAAAATATTTATATTTTGTAAACAGTAAACATATATTTTTATATTTTCAGCCAACAATACCTACGTTTTATCACACTTGGACCCACTTTTCAATATGGCGGGCGGTTCTTTCTTTATTGGGGCTGACTTATTTCGTGATATCGAATCCACCGGACTTAGTTTATATGAATTTAAGTAAGTTGTTGCAGTTTAAACATTCCTTGCAAAGCATTGGATGATTGATTTTATTATTTGTTTAAGTACAACTTTTTTTTATTTTGCGTTTTTGTTAGTATTTAGAAACTCCGTAAAAAGTTTTAAAATACCATGTTATTTATTATTATTATTTAATTTGAAATTTTATTTTATTTGATGTGTTTAGTAGAAGAAATGTTATGTTGTTATTAACTTAATATACCTAAATAATAATATTATAATATGGTGAAATAATTTACTCTGATGAAGAAACATAAATTAATTATAATAAAAAAATATGACAGATAAATTTTCCAGATATATGTTTTTTTTTAAATTTTAATTACAATAATTTGTTGAAGTATTATTTATAAATTGAAAATTGAAATTTATTACAAACATAAAATATGCCATAATTTGTTTAAGCCACTTGATGGTGTATCTAAGAAGTGTGGGTTCAAATCTTGCTACTTACACATTTTCATAAGAAATTGCATTATGTTTTGTTTAAATTCATTACTTATTAAGAAAGATCTCATATTAAATTGACTAGTCAAATATTCCAAAGATTGCTAAGGCTGATAGTGAAATATCGCTCTTTATATACTTGTAGGCATATCATTATGTTGTTTAATTAAATATTTTGGTCAAAAAGTTAAAAAAACATTTTGGAACTAAAGACCATATCTATCTATTATCTATGTGTAATTTCGGTAGATATTAAAATCTATAGTAATTAATATATGGTGTACAAATGTATAAATCTGTCCGTGCATTTCAAGTTTATATGTAAGTATAAAGTATGGCACTTCCACATCATCATTTCATAAATATAGAAACTTTTGTTGAAAGTGTTTTTTTATCTCAAATTATAATATTTTCATTTTTTAGCAAAACAAAAATATGTGTGGGACCGCCATTTTTTTAAATGACGGAGAGAAATTAGATTATACTTTATTTGTATTGTTTAATACATATATTAATAATATAAAACATAATATTACATGTTAAATTCTTTATAAAATTAGTACATAATTAATATAAATTGTATATTATATTAAATATCAATACTTATTCAGTGGTTATTTAAGTGTCGCCAAATTAAAGAGAAAATTATTTTTATTTACGTCATTGTACTCCGAAATTGTAGAGCAGAAATATAAAGTATATAAATGTTTAATATTTGCGGTTGTTAAGCAAAAGGGCATATCTTTACAAAAATAAAAAAAATCATTTCAGCTTTTAGTATTATACACGATGCTATTGACAGAGATTTATTTACAGTATTCATGGTTCTAAATAATTATAGATTGATTTAATCTTTTACATTTTTCGGATAATAACTATTAACTAATAAGCGTAAAGCAAGTAAAGAAATTAACTTAAAATATTGCTAATTTAGAGATTAAATCATATTATCATTTTGACTATTAAATTGCATATTTCATCAACTACAAGTAAAATATTTGTTCTGAGACATAAAATTAAAAGACCATATATTATTGTAGTCCTGACACTTTTTAAACATCTGAAATAATGCATTAATTTAATTTTTATTAGCAAATAGGCTGATTGTTAATAATTTTCTTTAAACTACTAAATATATAGATAATAACATAATTATTATAGAAATTCAGCTTCACGCTTTATCCAACACACAGCAGGGCAGGCAGAGGAAACCTAGTGTTAAGATACTCTGTTCCGTTCCCGCCGAAAGTGGGGAACATAGAAATTCAATAAATAATTTCCTAGGTTATGCCACTTTTATTTAACAGCCGTGTCAAACATAGCATGTATGGACACACCATACATGCTATATTTGTCTAAGTGTTTACTTTTCTCGTATTTTTGTATAATATTGAAACAATAACATCTATTTACATTATATTTATTATATTATATACACATAATAAAAAAAAATATCGCATAAGCTTCGCACAAACATTCAATAGGCCAAATTACCTCTTAGAAAAAAATAATAATAATTACAAAAAAAATTATAATAAACATTATAATTCATTTCAATTTTTTTAAAATTATAATAATAATTACATCTACTTACTATCTTTTTTATCTGTTAAGATAAAATTAAATAAACCATTTGAATTCTCTTTCATAAGATTGTCGTATATAGAAAAGCGATAATCGTAAATTACACAGCCTGTTCAAATTGCTTTTAAAATGAATAATTTAAAACATGCATAGATGAAGCTGAAATGTTATATTTTTGTATTTATTTGAATAAAATTTTCTTATTATAATTTCGATTAAAATTTTCATGAAACTATAGTTCCTTCCTACATATATTTATCCAAGCGCCATATATATTTATGTAACATTGATTATTAACCTAAACATAAAAATTTGTTGTTGTTCTTTATCTATGGCGTTTCGAGCGTGCCAGTTCAGCACTAATCACTTCGTCAATCTCACGTTGAATGGAAAATAAATATTTCAAGAATATTATCGTATATTATAAAGCCGATCGATGTGTGTATAATTGTCACTTTTTTTGGCATCTGTCACAATTTTGACAGCTGTCTTTTGCAACGGTTTTTATACTTTTTATAAATAGCTTAAATAGCCATGATTATTATTTGCACAAAAAATATTTTTATTATTTGCACTTTATAATATAATAACGATTATAGATTTTATTAAGAAATGAAGTACTTATATATTAACGTCACCGCATCTACAAATTTGGCGGTTTTAATATGCAGATTAGGATTACTTAGGTCTAATTAGATATATATTTTTTAAAGTAATAAAACCTAACCTAACTTGCACTTAAAAACCTCCAAATCTGTAGATGTTGTGGTGTTAGTACATATTTACCATAATAATATATAACGTATAATTGGCTTCTTGCTTTACGGGACCATATCCACAGATATATTTATTTAAGTTTTAAATGAGATATGTATATGTATATTTTTTTTTAAACCTTCTCGCTGTATCCTGCACATATCAGGGTAGGCGGAGGGAACCGGGGGACCTAGTGTTAAAACGCTCCTTTCCCATGAAGACACCCGTCCCTCACTTTCCGCCGTATTCTGGAGACATTGTCTATTGAGCGGCGGAACACAACGCCGCGCTTTGCTCAAGCAAAGGACATATATAAAAAAAATGTCACACTAGAGTGAAGAAATGAAAATATTAAATATTTAATTTCCTCGAGTAAGAATCGCACCCATAACCTGTCGCATTTACAGTCGCATGCGTCTCCTCTGCGTCACAACTGGCCTCAAATCTATTTTATATAATGAAAAATAATAAATATTAAAGAAATACTTATTTTTTTTGTCTATTGATCTTTTTTATTTTAATTGTATAATGTGAGGCAAATTGCATTTTTTTGATCGAAATTGTGTATAAAAGTTCAAGAAATCTTCTTTACTACTTTTATTAAGGCTGTTTGTTATATTTTAAATGCGGGGTTTTATATTTTTGCAAAAATAATAATGTCATATTTTGTTTGTATCTATTATAGTTTTTTATCTTTTTCGCTTTTTTTAATAATTAAAAAATAGTATGTATAATATGTATACGAATGAAATATCGATGAAAATGAATTAATAAATTTGCAATATGCCTTTTAATTACTTTTTTCTATTCATAAGAAACAAATGAATAAATATCTATAATATAATGTGTTGTTATTGTATAAATAAATAATTCATTTGAAGTATATTTTCATGTTTCGTTTCTCCACTATGCCCTTTATATTATTTTTTATTATGTTTTCTAAATAATTTTTTATCCGTGGTTTCGTCCACGTAGTTTAAGTATTTCGTTTCTCAATTAATTAAACTTTATACGTTTACATTTTTACGTTTTACATTTTTTGACAAAATTAAAGATATTTATATCGCTTACTTGGAGCAACAACGACGATTTGCGCTTTTCTAAAAGCTTTTATTTAACTTGCAATGTATGTATGTGGGTTCGGGTGAAATCTTTGAGCTCAATTTTGAAGTAGATATCTTCAACCGATTGAGCTGAAATTTTTAAAATATTACGTGAGGCGCAATCTTACGCATACAGTGACATTATCTCAATTGTTTTGTTTAAATGCAATTACGTCATTATTTCTCTCATTAATTTTTTTAATTAAATGATGATATTTAATAATATGAAATATCTAAAGGTATGTAAAATAAAACGCCACAGTAGCTTGTCTCATTCATATATTCAATTTATAATATGAATACTGTAGACTTAAATAAAAGAAAAATCATAGATTAATCTTCTCTTAAGATAAAAATAATTAATCTTATCAATTGATATAAAATTGCAATCCATGTTGCCTTTGAAGACAAAATATGCTAGTATAAAACTAATACGTTTTATACATACTT
This sequence comes from Heliconius numata, assembly GCA_016802625.1. NCBI lineage: Eukaryota > Metazoa > Arthropoda > Insecta > Lepidoptera > Nymphalidae > Heliconius > Heliconius numata. The sequence continues at coordinate 30,626 of JAEBDU010013417.1, read as the reverse complement.
GGGAAATAAATGCGATGTTTGTGGGTTCGATTCTCAAAACAGTAAAATTTATGTTAAAAAATTACATTGTATTCCCATTTGAGAGAAAAGAGAGGAAGAAGGAAGGTGGAGAATAGAATATCTGAAGATCAGGTTGCCTGTGCCCTGTTATATACGGGATACAGCGTAAACCTAAAAACAATTCAGTACTTATACTATTCTTATATACACATTCACAGATACAAATCAAGATTTTTCGTCAAATTACATTCGTCAAAAAAGTAGGTAAGCTTATATAAAAATATATGTACCTACCCATTATAAGATACTTATGAACTTTTAGTGCTTTTTATTAAAGCGTAGTATATATTCAATTATTTCTTTGTTCGATTTTAGTAATTTTAATACTGTATTTTACTTCTCCTTTAAGATCTAAAAACGAAGATCTTTTAAAATATGGCTCGAATTTATTCTCATATTTATTTACACTTACGTTCAATAAATTATTCGTAACTTCTTAGTATTTATATTTTTGTATTGTCTGTAACACTTAGCTTTTTTATATTACAAAATTTAACTAATTAACTTAAGTATACCTTATATAAATATAATATCCAAGATTACCTAAGAAAAAATACAATTTCGTATAAAATAATTAAATGAACGACATGTGCTCTATAAAAACAGATCGACATCATAACAACGTAAATTTTTTTTCTAAAATATTTTGTTTATTTGTCTATTAGATCTACAAATATTAAGTAGTATAATGTATAATTAATTGTAAATAATTTATTTTATTTATTTACAATTAACTATACCGAGATATTATGGCCGTGATCGCAGAATAACAGCCTGATACTAAAACAAGTAAGTAGAAAAGTATTAAAATTAAATTTTTCCATAAAATATAGGAACATTTCCCTAGTCCTCTATCCCATTTATGTACTGTTTGAACTATTGCGGGAATAAATAAACCTAGTGTTGAGAAGAATATGGCGCCTACGAGTCCTATTAGAAGTTCCAAGTCTGGTACTGCTAATGCTAATATTACTGGAAAACAAAAAAAAATATCGATGGAGGCCATCGTGGCGTAGTGGCACAGAGGCCGACTGTAAACACGACAGTAGTGGATTCGATTCACGCTCAGGGAAAAATCATTTTCATTTGTAAGCTCTGGGTACAAGGTAAGGCACGAAGTTGGGTTCCGCCTCTCAAAATGCAATATTTTGAAAATCGGGCGATGAGTCTCTGCCTTACCTGCGGGCTACAGCGAGAAACAAATGCGTATATAAAACAAGTAAATATTTAAAAAAAATTGTTCCTTCTTTAAGGCGTTCTTCTATGTAAGATCTTGTAAACGCCATAGAATTTACTTGTTAGATTCTCATTAAGTGAACTGATATAGTAATTAAATTTCATTCCCCGCTCTGTTCAACAAAACATAGGGTCTTGAATTCGGGCGGAGGGCGGAGAATGAAGTATCTTAACACTAGTTCTCTTTGCCTTCCTTACTGTGCGGAAAATGATATGATATAGAAAAAAATAGCAAGAATAATAACAAACTAACCTGTTAACAGAACACTTAAAGATCTCATCAGAATCTGTCCCTCGTTCTGGAATCTTTGACTAACTCTACCTTTCAATCGTATCCACATTATGTCCATGGGTGCGTACATTTGTAGGAAGTATGTGAAGAAAACTGCAACCGCTACCAAGATTTTGGCGGTTAATGCTAATCTACAAACAAAATAGTTGAAAATATTTTTCTTATAATAAGCATATACTACTTATGGTAGTTTTTTTAAGAGTCGTCTATAAATGCAACAGTTTTCAGGTCGATTCCCACTCGAGGAAATTAATTATTTAATATATTAATTTTCTCGTTCCGGTAAAAAGACAGCACGGGGTTGAATTCCGTTCGCTCAACACACAATATATCAAGAATTGGGTGCAAAGTTCTTAACACAAATATTTTTACTTTGAAGTAATTAAAATATTGTTTTCTACAATTTAGTTTTTATTTAATTTTGTACATATATCCATTAGTATATTAGGACACAGGTAAAATAGTAAAGGCTAATAATATAAGGACTGATAATAGAGAAAAGCCTTTTAATACTCGTAAATAAATTCAGATTTCGGATTTAATTAAATGTTTTACTCTAACGAATTTCATATTAATAATTCACGGAGGTGACTTAGAACAGCCGATATTTTAATTAAAACATATAAATGTTCGTAAAGCTGCCATCCATACCTATATTATAAATTCGAAAGTAACTCTGTCTGTCTGTCTGTCTGTCTGTCTGTCTGTCTGTCTGTCTGTCTTTTACGAAATCAGGGCCAAATCGCTAATTTAATTGTGATAAAATACTCATATAGAGATACTTGAGGGTCTCGGGATGAACATAGGATACTTTTTTTTCTCATATTTGTAATATTTTCGATATATACCAATATATTAAAATACTTATTAATTTGACATGCAATTTATTCCGCCATGTTTATAACAACCGCCGTTGCTAAGCAACGATTTGCAAAGTTTGTTGTTGGAAAACGTCACCCAAAATGAGCTTGCTTAACGCATCTTTCTATTGAAAACTGAAAATAATTTCATAAATATATTTAATAAATATTCGTATAGTTCAAGCGGGCGTAGCCGCGTTCGGGTCCACTAGTTCGAAATAAATTTGCGTACTGTGGTACACGTTGTAATGACTTTATCTACGAAGTTATCTATCTTTCTTTCCGAATATTGCCATGTTAGGGTAGGAAGAGCCAGTTTAGTGTTAAAACACTCTGTTATCCACTTTCTATTCAATTTTGGAAGCATTGTGTATTGAGTGGCAGAACTCAACGCCGCCCTTTGCCTCCACATATAAATTTAAATAAATATTTCATCTCCCCGATTGGGGATCGAACCCACAACCAGTCGGTTTTACAGTCACACTTTGTGCCCCCACGTAACGACTGGCGTCAAAGCAAAGTAAAGTAAACATATAAAATACGTACTCACACTTCATCTTCAGGCAGATTTAATGTAATACTTCCTTCAACTTCCGCTCCATATTTCAAGTATCCAAAAACCCCTACAATAGCGTACAATATCGATACTAATACCATAGTAATATTTAGAACTCCTGGACAACCTAAGAAATGTTTGGGATTTTCCATTTCGTTTTCCACTGGCATGACCACGTTGATTCCTTCCATTGCAAATATGGCTGTACTGTAAAGAAAAATGTGTATTTTTAATTTAGAGTCATAATAGGGTACAGGAGATATATATTTTCAGCTTTACGCTTTTTCCATAACAAATTAAATCTTCAATTCTTCTGGTGTTTAAGACAAATTCATTAAGTACGGCTACTCGAAACACAATGCCTCCAGAATTCGGAGCAAAGTGGAGAAAAGAGGGTCTTAACACTAGGTTCCTCCTGTTCTATATACTGTGAAGCTAAAAATATACCAAACGATAACCGCGATTTTTTAGATGGATTTCAAATGATAGTATTAAAAAATAATAGATTAAGATTTAAATATTAGAAGAACTATACATTTACATAGTTTTGAACGCTACGTTTCAATTTGAATATACCAGAATCGAATCCTCGGATTCCGTACAAGAGGAGTGGGTTCGATTTCTACTCAGTTTCTTCACTCGTACATACATTGTCTAAAATATTTTCTTTAATAATTATTATTATGATTATTTACATAATATATACAGGAACTCCAAGACGAAGAGCATCAAGACGTTTGAACAAATCTTTTAAACCTAATGTTTCTGAATAAACTTCGTGAATAAAATCCGTTTTATGTAAAATATACTTTTAAAAAGCTCCTGCTTCAGAGCTCATTTTAAATCTCTTTCGGATTTCAACTTAAGTTAAGTTTCATACGATACGTTTGTGATGCATTGCACATCTTTATTTCATAGTTATGTAAAGAACGTTGCTCCTTAGCTTGCTACAAATTATATTAAATAGACATTATGCAAATGAGGCCGTCGTGGCGTAGAGGCACAAGCGTGCAACTGTAACGCAACGGTTATGGGTTCGATCCCCACTCGAGGAAGCGCGGCGTTGAGTTCTGCCACTCAACACACAACGCCTCCAGAATTCGGCGGAAAATGGGGTATTGTCTTAGTACTAGGTTCCCTTTGCCTACCCTGTTGTGTGCGGGATACAGCGTGAAGCTGATTTTATTATGTATCATTTTTAAATTACTATAACGCAATGTTCCTGATCGTGAACGCGATTATTGTGGGTTCGATTCCCACTCGTGGAATCAATTATTATTTTCATTTCTTCACTGTGATAACAAGGCAACGTTTATTTCCGCCACTCAACACGCAATGTCTCAAATATTGGGCAAAAGTGGGGAACGAAGTGTCTTAAAACACTAGATTACCTACCCTGTTATATGCGGCATACAAAATAAAGCTTAAAAATGTGATTTTAAGCACCCTCAAGAGCCATTCTAAAGTTGAAATAGCTTTTAGTCTAAAAATAATAAATAATACTCGTAGCATAGAACATGGGAATGGAAAATGTTGGTTTACTGAGTTATGATAGCATCTGACCTGAAATAATAAAATAAATTATGCATTTTTTGCAGCTTTAAATGCTTACAAATCTTGATACTAAATATTTATTTAGTATTACTTAACTAAAACTAACTAAAAGACTTAAATTCGTCTAAGATAAAGACGAGTCAATTAAAACGCAGCGACTCGAAAAAGGAGAGCGGAATATTTTAACATTATATTTTTCTATCTGTAATGCGAATAAAATAAAAAAAATAAGTACTTTACCTTATAAACAAAGGCCACTGTCCCACATTTGTCACCAGTTTCACATTAGATATGTCAGGCATGTCAGTAAATGTGTAATAGCATGTCACTACGAAAGTCACCAGCAAGCAGACGTTGGCGAACAGAGAGAACGGTACCAAGTATTTTAGATGTCTAACTTGTATAAACAAGACTAGTGGTATTAACAAGATAGCACAGTATACTTCCACAGTGTATTTGTGGTCTGGAAAGAAATGGTCGAAGATCTGAAAGAAATATTACTAAAATTATAATTTTTGTCTTAACATTAGATGAAGTTTTTGGTGGAAAAACAGAGAACTGCTCCAGATAATAAGAAATGCATGATGCTTTTATTATTATCGTAAAATTAGGCCTCGGGGACGTTTATTTTTATACGAGTCGTAGCTTAAAAGTTTGTGTGGACTGTACAAAATCCCGTTTCTTTCTATTCCCGTGGGAATTTAGGGAAGTCCACTTTTGTAGTGCTCTATATTCCTAAAAAATATTATTTATTTTATTTGTTTCACTATATACGTGAACATAGCAGTATAGGTAGAGGTAACCTAGGAACCAAATGTTGCAAAGTTAGAAACCAAAAACACCCCGTTCCCATAAGGAGACTTCCGTTCCCTACTTTCCGCCGAATACATGTGGCATTGGATGTTGAGTGCTTGAACTCAACGCCGCACTTTCTCTCGTTACCAGACAGAATGAAAATTTTAATGATTATCTATATATATAAAAGGGCTCACTGACTGAGGTAAGACGCACGCACAGCCGTAACCGCTGTGCGTAGAAACGTAAAATTGGGACAGATGCTTACTTTCGTAATCTGGACATCCACTAAGAAGGGATTTTGAAAAATTTTAACCCTAAAGGGGTGAAATAGGGGTTCAAAGTTTGTATGGATTTTTTTTAAACCACCCCCGATTTTTATAAAATTTGAAATTCAGACTTTTAAATAGATTTCATTGAACACGTGTTTCGTGGTTTTTTAGAATACACCTTCTAAGGGTGCAAATAAGGGGTTGAAAGTTTGTATGGAAAAATCTTTAAATGGTCCCCTAGTTTCCTATAATGCTCTTTAAAAAGTAATGGCAGCCCCTGACGGTTTTTCTTGCGTTTCTGATAAAGTTCATAAGTCGGTGGTCTAAGTCCTGTGTTTTTAAACTTTGTCCTTTCCTTTCCTTTTCAATTACATTTAAACCGTCATTGGTTCTTTTAACTTTTAATTAAGTTTTTTTATTATTTTTAACCTATTTCATTCCATCCTATCCCACAACGTAGACGCGACAATAACATAAATATAAACAAAAAAGTACGTAGTTTTACGAGTATATGGAATTTGATATTTTCAGGGGTTTGACGTTACCCTTGTCAACGCACCGTTTCGTAATGAGAAATATTCTATGAAGCCTTAGTTAGGATTTTTAGAAATGTTATTTACTATGGAGATATTTTAAATTTGTTACACAAAATTCGAATAATTTTATGATATTTTTATTCATCTCGCTTTATCTCGTTCCCAGGCTAGGCAGAGATAACCCAGAGTCATGATCCTCTAATCTCCCATATCCGCTTTAATTGTCGAATTTGGGAAGCTCATAATTATTATTTGTTTTGTATTTTTTTTTCTTTAGCCTATAATATTGTTACTTTGATGCTTTTTTTTCAGTTTCACATATTATATATGTACATATTTTATAACAAGCTTTTATTTAACTTGCAATGTATGGAAGGAAGCATATTTGTTTAGGTCAAACTTGCAAGCTAAATTAGATGCACTTCCTCTTATTCTACGAAATTGAAATTATGCACAGTGTATGAATATGATAAGCATGACCCTTGCTAAGCTGGAATGAAGCTGGAAGCTGCTTGCTAAGCTAAGCTGGAATAACACTTTAAAATGTTAAAAATATTAAAAATATTAATTTATTTATTTCACTCATCTTCACTACTGAAAGCTAAACTATGTAACTAGCTAGCTCCTAGCTATTAAGAATTTAATAAATATTTGCCAACATTTATCTTTTAATCGCTTACATGCTTAATAACAAGATATTTTCAATGTTGCGTATAAAGTTTACTACATTTTGAACTTTATTTCAAGGATATAATAAGATACAATATATAATACACAAAAAGAAATTAACTCATTCATGATATTGGCCGCTGCATCATCTAGTACTGAAGTCTTGTTTGTGTGGATACCACGCGACAAAGTTTAAGTGCAGTTATAAATGCATTTTTTGCATAGAAGAATTCGAATTTACTATCATAGTTGTTAAAGTTGTTACTTACATTTGTGTATGTGTGTATAGAAAATGTGTCAGAAAACCTGTTCTTTTATTGTAAGTAAAAATATTAAAATTTATTTGTTATTTTCAGCTTCACACTATATAGAACAGGGGGAACCTAGTGTTAAGACACTCCTTTCTCCACTTTGCTCCGAATTCTGGAGGCATTGTGTTTCTAGTAGCCGTACTCAATGAATTTGTCTTACACACCAGAAGAATTGAAGATTTAATTTGTTATGGATTAAAATAATGTAAAAAAAATTGATTTAAAAAGAAAGTCCCGCTGAGTTTCTTGCGCCAGTTCTTTTCAGGTCTGAGGCATTAACATTAGTGAACTGGTGGTAAATTGTTTGACGTTCAAAAAATTACTTTGACTTAGTTGTTTTGACGCAGTTGTTAAGTCTCTGGCTGATTCTACTTTGGGGAAATTAATATTATAATTTTCTCTGTCAAAAATGTATAATTTGTATAAAAAGAGAAACGGAGTATAACTACGGTTAATAATCGCTTCACTCTGGCTTCTGACGAGGAAATAATAATAATTTAAATATTGTTATTTGTATGTAGGTATACTTTTAGTTATTTTTGTTATATTTACACATTTCTCCAGATTTAATAAAGCTTAAATGTCAATAATACATGTTTTATACCAAACTAAGTACGTCACGTTATATCTGATAGGTCCTACACGTTTGTTCCCATGTGACCATCGTATGGGAAAACTTTGTAATTGATGGAAAGCTTTAGTTGAGTAAGTTATTGAAGGTACTATTACTATTATCAAATTTAATTAAATATTTCTTTTAACCTTGTGAGTTTATTTTGCCTTTTATGGTTATGTAAATTTGATATGTAACAAAATTATATGAATATTAAGAAAAGAAAAGTGCTTAGAAACGTATAATAATTATAAAAGTAGCGAGAACTTGCTCCTTTTTGGAACCCTTCTAAGCGTTCTAGCCAATTGTTCTCTAGGTCTCTAGGTCTTACGTTCTTGACGGGCTAGGTCGAAATGAAAACGATTTTTACGACTTTATTATACTTCGAGCTTAGAGTTATCATTAGGCAAGATAGAAAGCTTTTTATTCAATATTTTATACGTTTTTAAAGTATTGTTTAATAAATAACTAAAATTAAATGATAACATTGTCTAACTTTCTGGACCGTTAAATATTTTTGTTGGATTTTTTTTTGACTAACGAAAATTTGATTTCATTTATTAATACTTGTGAAAAGATTAATTGTCTTTTAAGTTATTTTATGAAATCAAAAAAACGAAATATTTAATATAGATATTATATTTAACAAATAAATCAAAAAATTTATTTCGAATAAGGTTTTGTATACCTTCATAGAAATTTTATACAGTGCACCTTGAAACGTCCACCTATCAAAAACGATCCACTCATTAAGACAAATCAAACTCGACGCAGTTACGTCGCTTAATAACGGAGTTCCTGTGGTAAACTTCCAGTTCCATCTTTAGACTCTGGTTACCATCTAGCTCAAAGTAATCCTCCAGAATAATCAGACGAGCCCGAAACAAAAAAAAATCCTGATATTGTAACTTATCTAATAACTATTCCTTATATTTCGTTATCCAAGTACAAAAGTTCTTATAAGAAAGCCGTGATTCTGGGCAAAACAAATTATCGATTTCGTCCCAGTGGTCGGTGGTCGTGGTTTTTATTAGTATACCGTTTCTAATAACTTATAGACGAAAAATTGAAAGTTACGGATTGGCTGAGTGACCTTGTAGACCCAAAATATATAGATAGACCTTAATTCAATCTTGTAGGAAGATGTTAAGAATTCACACTGTATAGCCATCTCACATATAATTATAGCTCTTTCCAAGTATTTTTTAGCGATTATGCTAGCTTTAAGTGAAAGAGTAGAAAATTGGAGATTTAATTTAATTTATCTAGTATGGTTTGCGCTGTAAACATGACGTTTGTGAGTTCGTTTCCCTTTGCTAAGGGTAGGCTGCTTGCAACACACAATGTAAATCTACTGTTTTATTCGACAACCGGAACAAGGAAGAAAAGATTTTAAACTGGTCTTTTTTAACACTATTTTGTGATTATTGTCTTAAAATATCTCTTGTATCGTAAAAGGTAGACAGAAAAAAACCTTCTAAAAAATCATTTTTCACTGATTTAGTTCTAAACTACGGACCACTCCAATAACCAACGTTAAAATTTAATTACAGAACAAAATCAGTGCTTACATTTTTCAAAGAGGAAGCGATGAAGATAACATAAACGCTCGTCCCCCCGAGGCAGACCCCGGCCATCGCGTAATCCACGAAGTGCCTGCGAACAAGTAAGGAATCAGTTATTATTTACATCCCACACTTGGGCCTATAATCTTAATAGACAATCCGGTAATATACAAGTTTATTTTATATATCCTTTTAGTATTATACTCATAGCTGGGTAGCCAGAGGGAACCTGGAAAGGTAGCGTTAAGACACTCCGGTCCTGTCAGGATAATCAGGATTAGTTCCCCACTTTCCGCGGCAAATCTGGAGGCATTTCGTGTTGAGTGATAGAACTCCTCGGTTCGGTTCTCCTCGGTACCACAGTGGTATTGAATATTACAATCTCTCAAGTAGGCATCGAACCCAAAACCTGTCGCGTTTACAACCATACTTAGTGCATTGGGCTACGACTAATAGGGGAACGGAGTGTCTTAACACTAGGTTCACTCTGCCGATGCGTGATATAGGTGAAGATAAAAAAACTAAAAAATAAATGTATTTTATTTATTAGTTTACAAGGAAAAAGGCACAGAAAATTTCGGTTGACCCTCGATAACTCAATCTCGATGATATTATACGAAGGTCACGTATAAAACATGAGGACCCCCGGAGGGCGTGCCGTAACCGTAGCGTTTATTGCGTGAAAAAAAAATTGAAATATATAAAAAAATATTTTTTTCATGGTATCGGTCAGTCGGACCGACTGTCAGTCAAACTGGCTCGGCAAATCGTGCAAAACTATCACATTTACACAGCATTCATTATTCGTCAATTCTTATACTAACGTTTCGCTGCTTGATATTTACCATTAATAATTATTAAATTATTTTATTGTATTTTTTTACTTCACGCTGTATCCCGAACACAGTAGGGTACGCACTAGGCAGAGGGAACCTAGTGTTAAGACACTCCGTTCCCCTCTTTCCACCGAATTCTGCCTTTTGCCTTATTACCAAAGCGAAGAAATGAAAATATTACATATTGCATTTCCTCGAGAGGGAAAGGAACCCACAACCTGTCGTGTTTACAGTCACTGGCTTCATCCGATTATATCTGCAGAATACGCAACTTTATATAGTACACACAATTCTGCTAATTCCGTGAAAACATAAAAAAATACTACTAAAACTAAAAGTTACTTAATAATTTCAATACCTGACAACTTCTGTGTACGACCGCAACCCCTTCGGGCCGTGTTTGAAAACTTTTACACAGGTGTCTGTATAGCTGAGGCAACCCTCGCGGCATTCCTTACAAATGTCCCTCGATGTTTTAACCTGAAATAAAATACTATTATACAGTTATTCGCTTGGTAGAAAACTAAAAAGTTGTTAATAATATTTCAATTAAATACGTGGATGAAAAAGAAAATTTGGTCAAGTAAGAGTCGGACTCGTCCACCTGGACTGAAATTAGTACGAAAGGCTAGGTAGTACCAATTTTAGTTTTTTTAATGGAACAGACAAGGCAAACAAGCATAAGTGCAACCGCCCGCGATCTCCCGTGTAACACCAAACGAGCGACAGGTGCGTTGACGACCTTTGAAGTGGGGATAGATGTGCCTTTTGAAGGTCGACCTGAAAACACTGCCGCAAGTAACACATTCCACAGTTGAATGGCGCGTGGAAAGGAAAGTGAAGGAAGTTCCTCTAAAACCGCACAGTAGTAGAATGCCACGTATCCAGATGGTGTGGATAGTATTTGAGACAGGCAATTTTGGCATTCAGTTGCCCAGAACACTCCCGACGATTAATTCGGTAAAGAACTCACAGCGAGGAGATGTCTCTACGGAAAGCTTTAGTGTCAAGCCTTTTACAGATCATGCAGCCCCAAAGAACGAACAAAGTACACGTACAAAAACGAATAGCAAATTAAAAAATAAATAAATATTACGTAATAAAATAAACAAACGAATAGATCGTTAAAATTTGTATTAGATACCAAATCGTGTAGACAAAGTTCAATCGTATAGGAAACGAAGTGAAAAGCAATAAATACAAAAAGTCGACAACGACGTTATGGTAATAAGGCATTTTATCCAAAAGAAAAATGCAATAACGCTGTAATACAATAAATTCGGAAGTAAATTGCCCGAAAATTTGGGCATACAGAGATGTGTGTGTAACATGTGTGAACTTATGTACCAAATGAAACGTTACATTCTTCTTTTTCATTTTCATTCTCAATATTAAAAAATAACTAGGTTCCGCCACTCAACACGTAATGCCTCCAGAATCCGGTGGAAAGTGAGGAACGGAGTGTCTTAACACTAGGTTCCCCCTGCCTATCCTGCTGTATGCGGGATACAGCGTGAAGCTGATTAATTAATAATTATTAACTAGGTTTCAAAATCGTTTTCGAATAAATGTTTAAATATAAAGTCCTACTTAAAAATATATTACGTATTATATCTACCTAAGTTAGATATAATACGGTGTTCTACTTTTTTACTTAGGTATCACAAGCCATCTAAACCTAAACCATCTATTGTATATTAAATTTAAAGTAAGCTTTTTTTGTTTTACTTTATTATTTTTCTCAGCTTATGTATATGCTTATCTATACGTAATGCAAATTTAAGACTTATGTAATTTTCTCATGGATACCATTGTTAGAAATAAACCAAAATAAAATTGGACCACATGGGAACCCAATCAGAAGTTCTGAGATAACAAACATAAAAAATACAGTCGAACTAATAACTTCCTCCTGCACAGAAATCGGTTAAAAAACAATTTACTCGATTCATGTTTCATTAATAATATAATTTAATTTATGTTAAATTAGAAAGACAATTATTGTTTTCT
>JAEBDU010013417.1:824-11870 GCA_016802625.1 Heliconius numata | reverse complement strand
TTTTTTGCTTCATTTAGTAAACTAGCTTTTTCATGCCACTTCTCCCTTACATAGGATACTTATTTCAAAATTCAAAGCTATATTACTGTAAAGTTTTATCCAAATCCGTTTAGTAGTCTTTGCGTAAAAGCGAAACACTCGCAAGCATTCATAATGGAGTTTAGCGGAAATTGAGGATCAGAAGTGTTTTAATGAGAACGGAAATAACACTTTTAAAGTTATAACAATATCAATACTTGTAAAATATAATAATTTCCATACCTGACAACTTCTGTATACTACCGCAAACCATTTGGGCCGTGTTTAAAAACTTTTACACAGGTGTCTGTATAACTGAGGCAACCCTCGCGGCATTCTTTACAGATGTCTCTCTCTATCTCTCGTTTTTACCTAAAATAACATTGTACCGTTATTAGCTAGGGGATTAAAAACTCAGTAAAATTGGCAAAAATGCGACGTTAGGATTAAAAACATCGTAAAATGTGCGGATGTGTATCTCCAGGGATAAGAATAAAAAGATTGCTTTTGGAGAAATAAAAGATAGAAAGATTTGTATAAATAAAAGAAAGAAAGGTTTGTTTGTTAGGCCCGTCTTGGTGCATCGGCCACAATAATTGAATGTAAATTCGACAGGCTGTGGGTTCGATTCTCACTCGAATTGAAAGATTTAATATTTTTATTTCTTCGCTCTAGTGACGAAGTTAAGCGCGGCGATGAGTTCCGCCTTCCGAATTCAGCAGAAAGTGGGGAGCGGAAGGTTTTGTCACTAGGATCCCTCAGCCAACTCTGTTGCAAGTACAGCGTGAAGCTGATTTGACAAAAAAAATATTGAATTCATATATATAATAATTATTGAATTCATTGTTTCTTGTATTATATCAGAATTATTTGGATTATATCAGAATAGGTGGAGAGCACCTAACTGGGTCATGATTCGCAATGTATTCAGTCAGGCTTATCCCCATGTGTATGACCTATAGCTCAATATTAATTTAAAACATAGTTTGAATAAATAAATTTGTAAGCCTTCTATAATTGCTATCTAAAATAAATGTAAATCATAAAATATATTTTGTAACTTTGAACAAAATATACGAACAGAGAAGTTTATAAATATTTATATTTTCTATTTTTCCTTCACGCTGTATCCAGAACATAGCAGAGTAGCCAGAGAAAACCTAGGAACCTAGTATTAAAACACTCAGTTCCCATTTGGTCACTTCCGTTCCCCAATTTCCTCAAAATTCTTAACTAAACTCACAACTGTCGTATCGCCACGACGGCTCTAATAATATTTATATAATATTTGTATTAAAAATCTAAATCATGTAGAAGACGTTTAACCTTATAGCAATATTAACATAACAGGAAAAACAATAAAAGAACAATATAAGCTGACAACAGCTTTATGGTAATAAAATATTTTACTCAAAAGAGAAATGCAATAACGTTGGGATACAATAAATTCGTATGTAAATTGTACGAAAATCTAAGCTTACAGATATGTAATGTATATATATGACACTTATTTTATACAATTATTTAATCTTTTTTTTTTTTTTATGGAAAAAGGACAAGGCAAACGAGCGTTCGGGTCACCTGGTGGTGATCACCGCCGCCCACGACCCCGTGCATCACCAGAAGAGCTACAGGTGCGTTGCCGGCCTTTGAGGTGGAGATAGACGCGCTTCTTGAAGGTACCCATATCGTACCGACCTGGAAACACTGTCGCGGGTAGGCCATTCCACAGTTCTGTGGAAAATGTAAAGCAAAGTAAGGAATCTAATCCGAGGTCTTACAGAGAAATCACTAAATAAAAAATATTCCGTACAATGCCTCTAAAATTTGGTTCATATTGTAATCGAAACTTAACAATAGGTTCCCATACATTATACAATAGATTTTTTATCAGATAAACTGTTAAATAAATTTACCCAAGTAAAATTTGAACTATTCATCATTTCATTTATTATTCATCATTTGATTTATTTCATTCATTATTATACAATTCATAATAAAATAAAAACTTGATTTATGTTTAATTAAGAGAATAATTAAGTATGATTTTATTCATATTGTTGTCATAAACGGCTTTATTATTTATAAACACGAGAATTGGTTTTAAATTAAAACCTTTTTATTACCTCGTTGCGGATGATTACAGATAGAATAAATTTAATAGTAAAAAATTTAAGCTTATTTTTTTAAGCTCATTATCTATATATATAAAAGGACTTGTCCTCACTGACTGAGGTAAGACGCACGCACAGCCGTAACCGCTGTGCGTAGAAACGTGGAATTTGGACAGATGTTTACTTTCGTAATCTGGACATCCACTAAGTAGGGATTTTGAATTATTTTAACCCTAAAGGGGTGAAATAGGGGTTGAAAGTTTGTATGGAAAAAAATTTAAATCAGCACCGATTTTTATAAAATTTGAAACTTAGACTCTTAAAAACATTTCATTGAATACATGTATCATAGTTGATTTTAATTCATCCCCTAGGGGTGCAAATAAGGAGTTGAAAGTTTGTATGGAAAAATATTTAAATCGCCACCGATTTTTATAAAATTTGAAACTTAGACTCTTAAAAATATTTCATTGAACACATGTTTCGTGGTTTATTTTAATTCATCCCCTAGGGGTACAAATAAGGGGTTGAAAGTTCGTATGGAAAAGTCTCTAAATTGCCACTGATTTTTATAAGATTTGAAATTGAGACTCTTAAAAATTATTTCATTGAACACGTGTTTCATTTCATGGCTTATTAGAATTCACCCCTAAGCAATAAGCAGGCGAAGCTGCGCGCGCCCACTAGTTCTCTATATTCTTATTATAATTGTGTAAAGCGTGTTTTTAGGTTTTTATTATTTATTTATTTATTTGTATATTTTTTTTTTTTGAGATTAATCATGGCGCATGGCACAAAATGTGACTGTAAACACGACAGGTTATGGTTCCGACAGCTTCGAGGCAAAGAGCGGTGTTGAGTTCCGCCACTCAACATGCATTGCCTCTCAAATTCAGCGAAAAATAGAGTACAGAGAAAATGTGGGATACAACGAGAAGTTGATTTATTTATTATTATTTCAGTAGGTTTTGAAAATTACGGCAACTATCTTTACAAATGCCAAACGTGTCGGTAGTGAAAGCCTTTTGTATGTCACTCATTTTGACCCATAAATGCTTTTTATTATAACAAAAGGAACTGTAGAATAGAAGGAACATTAATTACCTATTGATATATTATATAGCCTATCAGCGCTTTGTCTATATCAGCCTGGATACGAGAAGTTTGGCTAAATTGTGGTGTCTAATATATCACGCTACCCTTTTTGCTATAAATCCTATATTAGTACACTAAGATATGCTTTGTCACTCAAAAGCTTTGTTTAGATATAAAGTCAGTGATGTTCTATTTTCTCTTTAATTTATTTATCAAAAATTCATCTTTTAATAAGTGAACGACAGAATACGCATAGTAGAAACTACTATAATGTTGCAAATTGAAGGGGAGAACTGAGAACTTAAATTCACGAATTCATTACAGGGTGCGTTTGTGGCTTTAATGACGGAGATAAAAATATTAAATCTTAATACAACTGTCTCGAACTACACTAAAAATAATATAATTTTAATTTCACAATACTGAGCCTCATCTAAATGGATATTGTTAACTTCACGCCTTGTTCTGCACATAGCAGGATATACAGAGAGAATCTGGGAAGCAAATGTTAAAACACTCCGTTCCCATTAAGACACTTCCTTTCCCTACTTTCTACTAAACTCTTGAGGCACTGTGTTACCGTCGTTACCAGAACGACGAAATGAAAATATTGAATATTTCATTTCTCCATGTGAAGCTACACAAAAATATTTTATTATTTTATATTTTATTATTTTAAGAAATAAATGATATATTATTTCAATTACGTCTATCTATTTACATATGTCTCAATAGCACGAGTATTGAATATAAATATAATAGGTACAAGACAAGAAGCCATAGTCCTATCGTAGAAAAGATACATTTAAAATGTTATCGTCTTTATAACATCACTAATCGCGCATACATTCTGTATATACTGAGTATGTAGGTCATACTAGATAGTGTATTGAAGTGTATTAAATTGCTTGCCTTGGTCATAAAAATGAATTAACATATTATTTTATGGAACTTTATTTCCAGAATATAATATACCTAATTCTAATTAATATCACATAGATTACAAAAAACAATCTGAGAATATCAATAGAGAGCTCAAGTCTATTAAAGATTTTTATTTATTAAAATTTAAGGAATAGAATATCGGGAACGACAGTGTCTAAATGGGGAGCGGACTGTCTTGATAACTTAGGTTCCCAGGTTCCTTCTACCTACCGTGCTGTATGCAGGTACACATACAGTTTGAAGCTAAAAGAAAAGTTTAACTAATAGATAACTTCTATATACCTAAATTTAAATTTCGACGAGCACATTCGAGTGGCTTGATGGTTATGAGTTCGGTTCCCACGCGGGGTTATTATTTATTTGCTTTGTCTAATGTGGTCCAAGTGGTTCCCTAGGTTCCCTCTGACGACATTGCTGTATGGTGCTGGATACAAATAACAAGACTTATATTAACAACAAAAGTCCTTTCTATGTGTCAACGGACCAAAACTAACATTTACACTGCGATCTATGAAAACATAGACCAACTAGGAAGGTCTATGTTTTCATAGATGACATAGCTTAGTTTCACATGTTTACAAAGTTTGTTAAATATGTATGTATCAACAATAAATATCAGGTTAGATTATTACTAAAAGCAGTTTTTTAGATTAAAAAAATGTGACATTTATATAACTATACTAAACGTAAATAGAGAAGGTTTAGACGAATTATGATTTTGACATTTGGTTTTGGTTAGAACCAGAACTTTCTAATAGAACTAATAGAACTTCCAATCATCGCGCTTACATTTTTAACCGACTTCTGTAAGAAAAGGAGGTTATCAATTCGACTGTATTTTTTTTATGTTTGTTACCTCATAACTTTTGACTGGGTGAACCGATTTTGATAATTTTCACCGACCGACTTCAAAATTATAACATCATTGTAAAATTATTCTACACTTTTTAGTTCGTTGTTAGAAGGTGGTTTTTCTTTTTGTTACAAATTAATTTATTTACATGCTAACACACTGATCCACGACGACCTCAGAGAAAGCCATTAATAATGTTTTCACTTCGTAACTGACACGAGTGTCATATATTATAATTTAAATATGACGACAACTTTAAATAATGTGGTGGGAACAAGACAACAGCGGGTAATGGAGGAAAATGTGGGCGGCACGTTACATTGGAAATACGAATGTAACATTTATAATATGAGAAACAATGTAAAAGATGTCTCATTATTTATGCTTTTATGCTAATATGTATTATAAGTCTAAGTGTGACTGTAAATACGACTGGTTGTGCGTTCGATCCTCACTCGAGGAAATTAAATATTTACTTAAATTATATTTCCCTTTCTTCGCTCTGGTGACGAGGAAAAACTTGGCACACAATGCATCCAGAATTCGACCGAAAGTGGGGAACAGAGTGTCTTAACACTGGGTACCCTCGGCCTATCCTGCTCTGTGTCCGATACAGCGTGATAGCTTTAGTTTTTTATGTTGATGCTGCGAGAAAAACACTACAAAATATGAAAATCCCTTAGAATCTAGACATCTATATCTAGATATATATATATATTTGGACATAAGATAGGATAAAAATGATTATTATTTTTCATATGAACACTCGAGCTTAACAGATACTAGTGAATCTATGTTCATCCAACTGTAATAATTACATATAAGAAATAGTTAAGCGATTACATGGATTATTGAGTATGAAATCGATTGATTGACGCCTACAGCTGTTTCATTAGAGAGAAAGTCTCGATTATTATTAGGTTTAATATTCAGGATAATTTTAAATGTATAAATAACACAGAATTTATCTAAACTACTTATAATCGAGAAAATGTAATATTTAATGGTTTCATTTCCCCGTTCTAGTAAAGAGGTAAAGCGCGGCGTTGAGTACCGCCACTCAATGGGGAATGAAAATATTTTAATGAGAATGAGGGTATCTTAACACTAAATTCCCGAAAGTTCCCGATATGCAGCGTGAAATTAAAAAGAAAAAGGAAAAATATTACTATTTTCATTCAGTACATAGAATAATTTGGTATAATGTAAAAAGTTATATGAATGTTATTTACATTGTAAGTTTTCAAATTCAGTTGCAAAACTTTCTTAATACAAATAAGTTTTGTAAGCACTTTCGAATCGTCGAGCGAATATAAAGCTTCAAACGGCTCGGAATGCCGGAAATTCTGCTGAAAAGAATCGACAAAAATCTTACAGAATAGCTCTTTTAAATGTCAATTTTACAGTTTCATGATTATATAGACTGGTAGCTGTTCTACATGAGATTCAATTCATATTACAGTCAGTACATGTTATAGAACAAATGCCTCCACGCATCTGTCTGTCTGTTTGTTTGCAATAAGAATAAAAACTACTAAATGGATTTTCATGTAATTTTTACCAATATATAGAGTGGTTCACGAGGAAGGTTTAATGTAATCTATGGTCTTTAAAAAATCACATTTTACTATAAGTGCGCTGTAAATATACGTGTAATACAACACAGACTCTATCCAGATAATTAAATATTTTCTTTATACAATATGTCACTTCAAAATAAACCAAAAATAGTACCTGTAAATACAAATTCAATTTTGTTGCTACGCTTTTTATTTTTCTCGATATCTAAAAGCATTTTGACAGTTACGCCAGAAAAGTCCCAGTTCTGTGGAAGGATGATTCTGAAGGATCGTTAATAATATAAAAGTAAATGTGATCATCTTTATAATATTTCATAGAAGAAAATATCGAAAGATGTGTTTGTTTTATTTATTTTGTTAGCTAATGTTAATTTATAGTTAGAGTTAGACCACTAAGTCACTACCGTTTCCCACTTGTCGCTGATTATAGAAACATTGCAGCAGTATTTGGCGGAAAGTAAGGAAGACAGTTCCTAACACTAGGTTTCCAGGTTTGTTCTGCCTACCCTGCTATATGCAGGATATAGGGTGAAGCTGAAAAAAAAACATTTTATTTTAAAAATCTAAACTAAACATCGCTAGTGCTAATGTGTTCTAAGGCACTTAGTATTGAAGCTGGCTCATGACATTTGGCAAATAGATGATTCTATCATTACATGAACCTACTCTTTTACATCAAAGATATGCACGAAGAAAAATACTCAGTCATTCTATGACTTAGAAATTCCTTTATACTTGTTCCCGCACGGTAAATCGGTATAAAAATGCTAAGTAGTTTCTAATATATAAATATAAAACTGTAATAATATTTTTTTAAAATGCACAATTTCAGCTATTTACATATATTAAATAACCCGTTCTACATTTTTCATCAGAAAAAAAGTAAATGAAAATACTTCGAGCAGCAGTTTTTTTGTGAAATTCATCTCATACCGGGAAAATACTCTATTTATTTAGCAGAAATATTTAATTAAGGGAAATGCTTCTAAATTTTTTACCAATTTTATATTTATAGCTTTTAAATACATACGAGGAGTCGTAGGGGCACAAACGTTTGACTGTAACGTGATGGTTGTGGGTTCGATCCCCATTCGAGGGAAAAAAATATTATTGATCCAATTCCACTGCACTTTAGTATAAAAGGCAAAAGTTCGGCGGTTTCCCACTGCCTACCCTGCTAGTTGCGGGATACAGCGTGAAGCAGGAAACAAGCATACAACCTCTTATAATTGATAATAAGGAGACTTGAGAGATTTAGATAATACAATCGTTATAATGAACCGATGCGCTGTGGCATTGCGCATATCATACCTACGAGTATGTACTAATGATAAGTTATTTTAGTAAGATAACAACTAAGCCATGCATATATAAACAGTGTTACACTTTAAGAATGCGTGATTTTATTTGATATGTTAATAAATAAATAATAAACCAGTTTCACTATCGTTCGAGGCAAAAACCTTGCGTTGACTTTCGCCACTCTACAAGCAATGCCTCGCCTCGCCTCGCTAAATTGTAACTTTGATGATAATTAACTTAAGTTATTGATAGAGAGACAAATTGATATAAGTAACAAATCGATACAGGTATATAGAAGATCATTTCTAAAGACATTTTATAAAGGTCATATAGATTGTTCGAAGTTCTATATTTTTTTTTAGGTTCATTCTGTATCTCACACATAGCCAGGTAGGCAGCGGGAACCTAGGAACACAGTCTAGCCTCGTTAGAGGAAGACAGAGAGAGAAAATGATAATATTAAATGTGGGAATCGAATCCACAACCTAAAAATGCTTTATTTATTATACTATCTTTCGGAAACATGCGGTAATTACCCAAGACTTATCCTTTCAAACAATAACATTTACATCATGTGCATCTAAGAATTCATTCTACTCTTGTAATGTTTACATAACATAAAATAAACCTTAGTCAATATTTTTTTACATACAAGATAAATACTATTGTGATATTATACATAAACAATATTTACTTTTATTTTATTTGGTATATTCTTAGTGAGTCAGTTTTTAGGGTTCCATGTATCAAAAGAAAAAAAAGAACCTTCACAGGATCACTTCGGTCCATGTGCCTCTCTGTCGATCTGTCTGTCTATCCACCGCGCGGAGAAACCACATGTGCAAATCTTTTTAGTGAAACATATCGCGGAAAAATTTTACTTATATGGTACTTCGTTTTGACCTAATTAAGAAATTCAGCAAGAAAGGAAACAAATATTACAAACTTATATTATTGTAGTCCATTTCATATAAAATTAGTCTAAAAGCTTATACAAAGTCAACTCTTAGTTTCAAGTCATACTTCCTGTTGAATTAATTATGAAATTGGTAGGGAACTCTCAGTGGATGAATCCGAATTAATACATGTAGAAAAGTTAATACTAGTTTCTATTGTAATAAAAACAATAAATGACAGTATGTAGGTATACACTGGAAAATTTTCACATAGCAATATAGTTTTAGGTTGCATCATATTTATGATAACAAAAAATATTATAAAGCTTATAAATATAATAAATGTATTGCTTGCATAAAACAAAGAAAAATATTTGAAAACAGGTATTCGAACCTGCGTCTATAGAAACTGTCTAGACTTGCTAATTTTTAACACTTGTTACTGGGGAATTTGATTACAGGTGTAAACTGCCTTTTTTAAATTTCACCCTTTATCCCGCACAAAACAGGATAGGCAGAGTTCCCCATTTTTCGCTGATTTCTGGAGGAAATGTGTGTTAAACTCAAGGCCGCGCTTAGACTCGTTACCAGAGCGATGAAATAAATTTGTACAGAATTCAATTCTCAATTAATAAATTGAATCATATATTTCTACGACCGGGCAAGATGGTACGCGTCTTTGAGTTCTGTTACTTCCGTCACGTGTTTTTGTGTTATCCACTTAGTTATTTACACGACACTAAAATATAAAATAAAAAAAACAATTAATAAAATATATCTGTCCGTCTATCTCTCTGTTTCTCCGGGTTACCTTCGAAGCAGCTAAGCTAAATTTTATGGTACTTTCATAGAAAATTAGAGGATCGGGATCTACGCGGGAAATTCCTATCCATCCTGAGTTGAAATATATTAAAAATACAATGAACAAAATGAAGAACAAAATGTCATATAAATGAGTTCTTCCTTCCTCCAAAATGTGGTGGAGACGGTGAAGGTTGCCCAATTCACTTTGAGTGATCTCCGTCATTCAAATAATCCTGTGGGACGTGCTATAGTGAAAAACAAATCACAAGATACTAACGAAAACCTAAAAGGGTTTTTCTAAATCTTATTTTATAAATAGAGAATGTTTACATTTACAAAATAAATAAAATTCGGCTTTAGGAATCAAAATGTGTGCATGCTCCAAAATAAACGAATCACGGAGACAACTATGCCTTATACTCGTATTCTTGTCTTCTCGTCGCAGTTTGTTTGCTAGAGTCGAGAAATGAAAATAATTTTAAAATTCTTATCATGCTATATGCTTATTGAACCTACAACCATCACGTTTACAATCACACGAACATAAAGAATAGACAGCCTTATGTACATACATAAACTCGTATAAAAAAATTATCATTCTTTCCATTACACGTGTAAATTGTTTTATTTCGGAGAATTTAATTCTCAGCCCAAATTATTTAAAAACATCGATTTCCCTTTTTTTTTTGATATCATATTTCTGCGCCAACTAGAGTTTTTTATATATTTTTTTTAAGACATCACAAATTTATATTCGTAACAAGGTAATTTTTTTTACGGATAATTATGTAAGCGGAATATTGGATCTATTAAAAATTTAGAACGTAGCGAGTTTTGTTTATTTCAATACATTTTCGCAAAATCTTCCAGATATTATAAAAGGCATCTTACATAGACGATTAAACTGAGTCTGTTTTCATAATTTGTATTATTGGGTGAATATTTTTCGTAAAACTACCTTTTGCGAGCGGAGTAAAGAGGTCAAATAAATATATATATGACGGCGCGCTGCTATGTCTTAGTTTTAATTATAATTTCGCAATTATTACATTTCGATTTTAATTGATTTATGTAATGGATTATATTAGAAGAATATTTAAAATGGAGCGGGTAACCCCGAATAGGGTAGTATGTGTAGCCACGAGTAATAGTTGTCATGGATTGACAGCTATGGCGTGAGATGTTCACCAACTAACCTATTGGCTCCTAATCTACTGTAATTTTGTTAATCTTGTGAAATTTATTGTCAAACTTATATGTAAACGAGTAATAAGACATTGTAGAATATAAGTGTGACTTTTATTTAAACATCTTTGTTGCTACAACGCACTATGGGAAATCGAGGTCTGTATCAGATCAAAAATCGATAACTTTTTTATTTGTTAAGATAAACAATTAAATTTTTGCACAAGCATAAAGTATGAAATAGTGCGTTAGGT
>JAEBDU010013416.1:57632-135337 GCA_016802625.1 Heliconius numata | reverse complement strand
TACTAATAGCTGATAAGATTAACCGTAATGTTGATTCGCACACATATTCCACTTTTTAGAAATGTTAAGTATATTTAATTACTTATCTAAAGGATTTCAATTGTGTATACTCAGATTATTTTATTATTTTCCTGTTTGTGAAACTTGTTACGATTTGAACAAGTTTTGTATGAGAATTTCGATATTAGTAAATATTATAAAATTTCGATTTAAGTAAAATATGTCGAAGTTTTAATATTTAAGGGTCTCAGTTTGCAATCTGTCCATCTGTCTGTATGTCAATTCTGAACTATATTACAAAAATATAGTTTGTATTTTTTTGTGCCGATCTGTCTACTAAGACACTGTTGAGCGGCGTTAAGTTTCGCTGAATACGACACTAGAATGTGCAGAAAGTGAAATGGAATAGATTTTTTTTGTTTTGTCATATGGAATGCCATAATTTCTCCATGAGGAGAAAATGGAAAGTTAAAATAAAATATCAGTGACTCTACTCTATTTATAAAATAAATAATGACTAATCTATAGTATTCATTATTTAAATGATAACAAAAATACGAGTAAAATAATTAACATGACTTTTAAGGAAAATCAAACTTGTATGTAATTAAATTAGCATTTTTTTGTAGTTACAACTTAATTAAGCAATGCGCTTACGCTTTACACACATAAAGAATGTACTAATTTTTTGTTATAATAATTTCGTCTTTTTCTTTTAATTTTCTAATGAAACCAAGAGGGAATTACCTTATTTATTTAATTAAATAATTTTGCTTAATTGCTACATTAGCTTTAAAATTGCTTTGATAATATTATTTATTTGGCCTTATTTTGGTGGAACTTACCGCCACATTTTGTTGACCACAGAGGGTAAATGAAAACATTTCTTTGGGTTTAAACCTTTAGTCTAAACGTTTGGGTTTTAGTGTTAAGACATTCCGTTCCCATTAAAATACTTCCGATCCCCAACTTCTGCCGAAATCTGGTGACATTGCCTATTGAGTGGCGGACCTTAACACAGCACTATGTCTCGTAACCAGAGCTAAGAAATAAAAATATATTAAATATTTCATTTCCTCATGTGGGGATCGAACACAACCTGACCGAGTTTACAATCCCACGTTTTTGCCCCTACTCTTCAACTGGCCCCATCATGTGCTGTAAATAATAAATAAAATACAGAAAAAAAACAAAATTTATATAAATTAACAAAATGATCAATACAACTACTAGTATAGATTTTTTTTATTTATAGGCAATCGAAAAGGTACAATTAATGGCAAAAGAAATAGCTTCTTGGCTATTTCTGCCTTTCACGTGTAATCCCATCCAATTCTCTGGCACTGGCGGCTGGCACTCTGGTACCTAAGTGCGTTGTGCAATTTGTCCCGATTGTCGACTGTATATCTCGGGTTACGACTAGCATCATTCATTTTACCCAACCATTACTGGTTTGTATTACAACTTGGGTTAAACTTGAACAATAACGACCTATTGTTATATTTGACGACGTTATGTTGACGAGGCCGTCGTGGCGCAGCGGCACAAGGGTGTGACTGTAACGCGACGGTTGTGGGTTCAATCCCCACTCGAGGAAGTGAAATATTTATTTACGTTTATATTTCCATTTCTTCGCTCTGGTGTCGAGGCAAAGCGCGGTATTGAGTTCTGCCACTCAACACGTAATGACTTCAGAATTCGGTAGAAAGTGGGGAACGGAGTGTCTACTAGGTTCCCTCTGCCTACCCTGCTGTGTGCGGGATACAGCGTGAAGCTGATTTGAACTGATTTATTATCATATTTTCTAATAACATTAAAATAGAAACATTTTGTCCAATAATTTTAATTTAATTTTTAAAGGTAAAATTTTATTATTAAATTAGTCAAAATATTTCATTTACATCCCCATCACGGGAAATGGTCAAATGACCAATAACCCTGTATTATATAAGATAGCAATAGATTTCAGATAAACTTTTCCCACTTATCAATTATTTATTCGGTAGGTTGTACATCGAAGTATAGTTAAACGTCGAATATATATTTTATTTTTCTGCTTGCTGTCTCTCGCATATAGCAGGGCCTACCCTGAGGGAGAGGGAGAGTCTAGTGTTAAGACACTTCACTCCCCACATTCCGCCAAATTTAAAACTTGAAATTGAGCTTAGCGCTTTTGGCTCGACGCTAGAGCTAAGAAATAAAAACATTTATAAATAATGACAAGGGATACAGAGTGAAGTTGAAAAACAAATTCAAATGCATTGAAAACTAACTATAAAAGTTAATACCACAAAACAAAAAAATCTTAACTTAATTACATTTAAATTTCAAAGAAATCTCTAAATAATTATAAATGGTATATATTTCAATATCATACCTTATTTAATTGTATTTCTGATTAGTTTCAAAGAAAGAAATAATATTATTCTTCTTTAGCTAAGTCACAATTTAAAAGTGCAAGATTAAAACAATAACCGGGATCCGACAAGCAGGCGAGACTTAGATAAGTTAATTTATTTTCCGCTTTAGAAGCGGATATCTTCTAAGCTCTAAGTGAATGTAATAGTTTGAAGTGTTTATAGTCGAGTGCATCTTATTTTTAACTGTTTTTGTCGTGTGGTCACATACATTTAATTATATAAGGTAATAGAATTCTGGAATTAAAACTGAAATATCGTATTAGAACAACTTTAGTAATTTATTTAAAGATGTCTCTATGCTGCTCCAGACTTTCTAGATCTTTTAGTGTTATGAAAATCGATTTAGGTGTTCTGAAGATTAGTCTGGACATACAAAACGACAGAAAAACACTTTTATTTCAAAATTTAAATTTTATTTATATGTATAGATACACTAAGAACGTATGATCCCTTAAAATAAGTAGCGAGTTGTATTTTCTAAGAGCCCATTTCTCACTTTGGAGTTTGCCTCTAAAATATTAGGTATAATATACAGGGTGGAAGCGACAGCGCTCCTAAAACGGGAGCAGCATATAGGGAACAAAATTTCAAACCCATATCTAAAAAAAATAATCAAGCAGTTGAAGCCAAAAAACGAAACTAATGCCATAAAAAAATTAAGTAATCTAAAAACAATAATATTATTTCTTTATTATTCTCATAATAAAGTGTTTTCTTAACAGTTAATAATGGAAGTAGAATATCAATACACCTTTAGAAAATGAATAAAAGGAAGCGCATCGATTTATCCTGCGCTGCTTAGTACGGAGACACTGTCTCGTTTCGTTCTACAGTAAATTTATGTCATGAAGCACTTAATAGATATCCATACCTATATTATAAATTCGAAAGTAACTCTGTCTGTCTGTCTTTTACGCAATCAGGGCTAAACCACTAATTTAATTGTGATAAAATACTCATACTTGAGGGTCTCGGGATGAACATAGGATACTTTTTTTTCTCATATTTGTAATATTATCGATATATACCAATATATTAAAATATTTATTAATTTGACATGCAAATTATTCCGCTATGTTAATAACAACCGTTGCTAAGTAACGATTTGCAAAGTTTGTTGATAACGTAAATAACGTCACCCAAAATGAGCTTGCTTAACGCATCTCTCTATTGAAAACTGGAAATAATTTCATAAATACATATATTTAATAAATATTCGTATAGTTCAAGCGGGCGTAGCCGCGTTCGGGTCCACTAGTTTTTTTATATAAACAAATTTATATTTTGCATCTATCGTTTGCTATATAGGTACTGTTTGTATGTATATTATTGCTCATATTGTCAACTGTTTTCTATGAAGTCATCCTCTTTGTCCATCTTGCTATCGCACTACATAGCTTTTATAATATTTCTTAAATAAAAAGAAAGCTTTTTATAATTACAAGAAAAAATACCATATTAACTTTATGGAGAGAAAATCAATAGAGACATAACACGATTAACAGGCATATAAATATTTGCATATGAAGAAAATTGCTCCCATTTTCTGTTTTCATTTATAATTATTAATTATTAATTATAATATAAAAAACATAATAGTCAATAGATGAATCCAATAACGTAAAGTTTTTGTTTTATTTCATTTCATTGAGACCTATTCTATTTTAATTAAAATCTTTCTTCATTTTGTTTCCATAGCGAACGGAAATGTATGAGATAATAATAGATAAAATGAATTGTTACGTGATAGCGTCTATTGTATAAATATGGGAAATAGTCAAGTGGAATTAATAAAAATTATATATTTTTATTTCTTAGCTTTTATTAGGTACAAATATGATCATTCTATTATTATAAGAAAACGTTATAGGAATTTTGTGTAAAATTAAGAATATTTTGTGTGAGGAAGCAATGAAAGTGATGATGAATAGTTTATTTTGTTTAAAGTTACAGTTACTCCGAATTACACATCATATTTGAAATTTTAGTCTGAGGATCTTTTGTTTAAAAGAAATATCTTAATAATTAAACTAGCTATACCTGCGATTTTGTCTGCGTAGTAAGGCAAACTGATGTATTTTTTATTTGTGAACCGATTGAATATACAATAGCCGAAACTGTAACTTAATCAGTTAAGCCGTTTCCAGGATTAGCTTACATACGCTCACTAGACAAACAGACAAATTTTTTTTAATTATTTAGGGGTCTATTTCTATTACAAATGATTAAAATAATAGTTTATCTCTATCATATATATTCCATGTACAGACAAGAATTAATATTTCTTTTACATTTACATGCATTAACGTCTATTGATGCAAGTAGTCTGTTTAGAAACACAATTTAAGTTAGTCAATAGTAGGTTTGCCACACGCCTGAGGCTTCCAGCAAGATTCGTTCAAACGTGTCGAGTGTTTTACCTACGACTGATACTATAGATTTTAGTGTGCTGGCTTACTCTAAATATATTATATATGGTTAGGTATTTACACTTTTATTGAAGTAAATAAATAAAAGCTTCAAATATATATTTATGTTTAATATTACGGAAAAACAACTTCAAGTCCATTTCTTCCTCTAAAATTTTAATTGATTTACTTACATAATTATAATCGACGTTTTAATCTTTATAGTTACTTGTTATCAGTAAATAGATATACAAAGTAAGAAAGTTTCTTAGGTATTTATGGTTTAATGTAATGTCGTTGTGAACGCCTTAAAGTTTATTTTGAATTTTGGCACAAAGTATGACTGTAAATGCGACTAGTAGTGGGTTCGATCCCCAATCGAACACTCTATACAGCGTGAAGCAATAAATAAATAAATAAATAAAAACAAAACAAATAAAATAAAATTCAACACACAAAAGCCAATTATTAAAGTACAAAATAATTTTGTCACGTCCGTCTCGTCTCACAAAATAAAGTTGCCTAAATGAAAAATATCACCGAAAGAGCTAAGGGGGAATGAAAATAATTACAAAATATCACCGAAAGAGCTAAGAGAAATGAGGAATGAAAATAATTACATCCAATGAAAATTTAAATGCTTTTGACACATCAACCGTCGTTTCCTGGTGCGATGTAATTTGTCACCAGTAATGCCGGCGCGGAGAGACAGAGGGCGCGGTGACAGACGAAGAAATTCCCCCTTAACGGTACTAAAGCATATTGGACAGCCTTGTCAATCATAGATTTATAATATTCTCTTTCATGGAACCTTTTTCTTTTAATAAATATACTTTTGTAGGTATTCAGTTAAGGCCAGTTGTGGTGCACAGGCTCAAGCGTGTTAGTGTAAACGCGACAGGTTGTGGGTTCGATCCCCATTAGAGTAAATGAAATATTTAATATTTTCATTTCTTAGCTCTGGTGTCAAGGTAAAGAACGGCGTTGAGTTCCGCCATACAACAGACAATGCTTCCAGAATGCGGCGGTAAGGTAGTGGGTTCGATCCCCATTAGAATAAATGAAATATTTTATATTTTCATTTCTTAGCTTTGGTGTCAAGGTAAAGGGCGGCGTTGAGTTCCGCCACGCAACAAACAATGCTTCCAGAATGCGGTGGTAAATGAGGAACGGAGTGTCTTAACACTAGGATCTCTTTGCCAATCTGCTGTGTAACGGATACATCGTGAAGCTAATAAAATACTTTTGCTTTTAAATATATATTTTGTTAGGATTATTGATTTTGCGTATATCTATCATAGGAGAAGAAAAGTTTTATACTTATTTTGAGTAGTGGCAGCCAATAAACCCAAAGAAAACTGGAAACAATTTCAACTTAGTGGTGTGAAGGCTGTTGCGACCAAATAGTACTGATTTCCTACATAAGAAGTCTGAAGGTATGTTTTTTTACACAAATAAGGAAGTTATAATGGACAGGTTAATAAAAAATAGATTACTTAAATAATATGATGAAGCTTCTAAGAATAACGTTAGCTGTATCAGCATAGCAAAAAGGCAATCGATCTCGGAGCTTCCACCTGGTTACAGCAATCTGAATGCGTGATATGCGTTAAAGTACTATGAAACCGCTGAAGTTTTTATAATTTCAACCTTATCTCTCTTGATATTAAATTGAAGTTGCTATAAACTGTTGTTATAAACAAAAAATATATTTTATAGTCAAATTATATATTCTAAGTTAATTTTTAGGAGAGGAGTCCATTGTAGTCTCTCTATATAGTTTCTCTGTGATGGATATAGACATAAAAATCTATATAATACAAGCAAATACCAAAACTTATACTATAAATCTAAATAGTTTGTTTGGTTGAAGGCGCTAATCTCCGAAACTATTGGTCCGATTGAAAGTTTTTTTATGTTAGATACCCTATATTTATCGAGGAAAGCTTTAACCTAATTGATTATCTTTTTTTTTATAACCCACCCACATACTCCCTGTGGTCAGATTCAACGAGCTCTTAGAATGTGTCATACACAACTTAGTTATTTCCAATGTGCTAAGCAGACAAAGCCGCAAATAAAAGCTAGTAATTTATATTTTAAACAGCGGTTCTAAACGCAGCTCATTGTCAATATAATAGCTACAGACAATCTAACGAATTAGACTAAACTGTTGTAAATTAATTATCACCATTTGGATGAATTAATCAATTGTCCATCCATCCTGTATTCGTAAAACAAACCGCGTATAAATCTCTCCCGAGCTCATAGAGCCGAAACAGTAACAAATGGTGGTGTGTGTGTGTGTATGTGTGTATTATGATTTATTGTTATGCCTGAAATATGTGGAATGCATGTTATAAAGGAGACTATAAATTATTATGTTTTACGTACGTATGCGCATGTTTATTAAATGAATAAAAAAATTGATGTAGTTTACTTTCACGCTGTATCCCGCACGTAGTAGGGAAGGCAGAGGACCAGAGGGTACCTTGGAACTACCAGTGTTAAGACACTCCGTTTCCAATAAGACACTTCCGTTCTCTACTTTTCAACAATTCTAGAGACATTGTGTGTTAAGACAGATTAACATTTTAAAATGGTTTGTTTGTGTTTTGGTATCGTGTAAATAACTTATATGAACTGAAAAAAAAACTGTTTTTTGAAATCACACACAGACATTTCAATTTCATTTATATGTATATAATATATACAAAAAGACGGACAGAAGGACAACAACGTGATCCTGTAAGGCTCTCGTTTTGTCTGGATATATATCGTATATCCAGAAAATAATAGGTCAAAATATTTTAAATATTAACGTTCAGTTCAGTTCATAATTGTTGGTGTTTCTTACAATTTGAATTGTAAGAAACACCAACAATAATAATTATTTTTCTCCGTGAAAATAAAATAAAAATTCTGATAGTTTTTCATAAAAGCCCGAGGCATAATTATTGTAGAATTTTGGCACCATTCTATACTGTCATGATTTAGTTTTCAGAGTTTCGTAATTAGTGCGCTGTTATTAAGGCTTCCTCGTCAGTCCATTAGTCTATGCAAAAGACGCGGACAGTTATATTGTAACAGATTACTCTGTATTTTTTGTTATTACTCTGTGTTAACTTCTATTAATATGGTTTTTATTAGGGGTTTTATGATCTTCTATATTTTAATGATATGAAGAAACCACAGTTCTTTATAATCATACGCTATTCATTTTAGCACGAGACAATATGTAAACAAAAGAAATCTGTTTCTAAAACTTTTTTGATATCTGCCTCAATACGAACTACCTCAAATTTTGTTACTAAAAGAAAATGTACAACTATCAATTGAGAAACAACTATAATATAGACGAAGTTATTAGTCCAAAGTATAAAGCTTATATAAGTTAACATATGCCTAAAACATGTACCTACATTCATTATTTTGAGAAAAAACAAAACCTGAATTTAATTAAGAATTGCAAGGAAATTGTCTATCTAATTCTGGATATTTACTTTGAGACTATAATAGACTTAGTATTGTACGAAGAGAGCTCGTTGCTCTAGCGCGTTGAAACGATTGATCACGCTCGGCTTCAAGAATGCATTCAGCAGTTACGTTAGCTATTGATATATTTGCTAGCTAACAGTTTACTTTTTAAATTAAATTTTTTTTTGGTTGGAAATTTAATGAAGATTTAAAATTTTAATACTATATACTGTTAAATAAATTATTAGTTTTTATATCAAGATCAAAATATTATTTTTCTTAGAAGAGAATATGTTAGTATATCTTTCAATATTCTAAAAAAAAACAACATGTGCTTTCAAATGCCAGATACACCTACAAAAATATTCATAAGTAATTAAATTTTAAAAGAAAATATGGAATATCTTATTAGAGTGACAAACAAAGTTAAATATATTAATAATTGATATCAATTTTTCAATAATTAATATAGCAAAATTATATTATTTTCTTTTGAAAATTATAACTAATTAATTTAAGCTGCATCAGTGCCACTTTTATATCGCTTTTCATTCGTACTCAATGAAACTCGCACTTCTCTTAATTAAAATTTAAAAATAAATTGACTTGCTATATTTTCGCCTTCGACACAAAAAGAAACGTTTTTCCTTAAAGGAAAAGCGATAATTATAATTTATGTCGAGAAAAATAAATAATTTGCGCTTGTTATACTTTTAATAGCGGATTTAATATTGAGATGTTATTTTTAAAGTTCTTTGACGTATTTTGGAGTAATAAATGTTTAATAAGTTTATTTGTGTCATGAATACTGTAATTAAATATAATTATTATGTTTTTTCAAATGCTACTAATATGAATGTATTGAATAAGAATGAAGATGAACTAATCCTAGTTAATATAATTTTTTTATAAAACTTTCCAGTCAATCAATTAGATTTCTATACCAATCTCTTTAAGTTATTTTTTTTACTTACTACTAAAAATTACTTATGATACTATAATTGTTTTGCCTTTCGAAAATAGCATAAATGACAAAACAATTATGTCGAATCGATTGATCACGCTTTGGATAGAAAATTTATCTATAAGCAACATTTAAATAGTCCTTTATGATGACATAGAGATCTGGTACGTGTTCTTCTTATATATTTTTGCATGCTAAAAATATGAAAACAATTTTAATTAAAAAAATAGAACAAACACTTGTGATTACAAATCAAAATATAATCAATTTAAACCAAACAAACTAATTTAAACTTGACCTTGTGATCTTCACTGACAATGATGGATAGAGAGAAGAGACATATCATTGCTTCGCGTCATCTAGCATATATTATAATACATATATGCGAATGCTACACATATATATGTAACTTACTGTAATTAGGTGACATCGTAAGTTGTCTATATGTTACACAATAGTTAACTGTCATGTTCCTCGCCAGGAGTTGGGGGAGGAGCGACGTGATCAATTACCCATGACACGATGTCTTTTGTGAAGAAATCAATATTACTGATTAGTTTATATAATGTCATATATTTAGTGGATTTAGGTATATGTATATTATTAATATTCTACCTCTCCTTACTTTCATCCTTAGAAATACACTTTACTTAAATTCTGTTCAAAGTTTGCGAAAAGAAATTTAGAAGTGCAATTAAAGTAAGCAGTGGTGATTGAACAAACGATTGTTGGAGGCTGTGGAGAAGTCGTGACTTGCCTAGTACTCTTCACAAATTGAAAGTCTGCGAATGATATCAAGTTTTCGAAAAGAAACAGATAATAAAAATTAAATTAAATAAAATACAAAGACAATTTAGAAATGAGTAGTCTTTCTTTAAGACGAGATTACGTTTTTATTGAATTTGTATTAAGTAGACGAATTATCTATAGATTAACAATATATATACCTGTAGAAGTAGATATTGTCGCATAGGATTGTTATTTATATGTATTGTTTTTATTTAATCATTCCTTGTGTACAAGCCATTGTTATGTAAAAGTAAGTAATTACTGCGCATTTAATATTTAATTAATTTCTTTTTGATACACATTTAATTTCGTAACATAATGGAAGGATGAAGCATATTTTTTTTCAGCTTTACGCTATATCCCACTCGCAGAGGGAATTTTATTTTAAATACTATTTACTAATTCCACAATTCACGCGAATTAATACAATAAAAATACTGACCATTTCATTAATTATGAACGTTTATTATTGGCATTGTCTAATGAAATAATGGCATCATATCACATCATTAATATTTTATCACACGAACGGGCGCGGTGATAGACGAAGGATACCGTACCGAAGCGAAACTGCGCAGACCGGCAAAAAGGCAATCGATGCTCCTCCAAGTTCCACCTGCCTGCCTACAGGCAATACGAGCTCGTGATGCTCCTTAACTACCTATAAACGAAGTGTGTTCAATAAAATCAGTATATCCCCTTGTTTTATATCAACAACAACAATAGAATTATATTTCTTTGCAATTCTCACGTCTCAGCTTTGTAGTCGTATTGTTCTTGTATTGCTATATTTTACAGCTATAACCGGTTTTATCTTCGCAAATTATGTAAATAAAGGCAAGGCTTTTATTGTGAAATGTGAATTGCGTGTAAGAAAAATGGGTGAAAGTAAATAGTAATTTAAAATAATTTGTATTTTGTATGTGATTCGTTTATATTATACGTTAGTGGGTACCAGCTATTTCTTTTTTTATTATATACGAGTAAAACTTCTATAACAATATTATAGAATTGAAGAGTGTTTGGTTGAGCGCTCTAATCTCGGGAACTACTGATTTGAATTGTATGTTTTTTTATTGGATAGTACATTTATTGAGGAAGGTTAATTTAGTAAAGTTAAATAACGTTAATCGTCTTTATTTAACCCAATATCTCTACAGTCAGATTTGTCATTTAACCATTGAGGCGAAGACATAGGTAAAAGCTATATTAATAAAAAAATATTATATACAA
The DNA here is from genome assembly GCA_016802625.1 of Heliconius numata. Classification (NCBI taxonomy): domain Eukaryota; kingdom Metazoa; phylum Arthropoda; class Insecta; order Lepidoptera; family Nymphalidae; genus Heliconius; species Heliconius numata. The sequence goes on along the minus strand of JAEBDU010013416.1, from coordinate 124,046 downwards.
GTTTTACGTATACAAGTAATTTATTATTTGTAAAAAAATCTTCAAAGGTATTCCAATATCATCGACCATGACCTTAAAACATTTTATACTTATTTCCAAATAAGTCTTATTACTTTTGTATTCGTTCTAATTAATCGTGCTAGAGTGACAAGGGCAAACGTCGCACTTTAAGTGCACTTTTGAGATCGTTGAGGGCTGGCCCGTCAAAGCGATTGATCACGCTCCGTCGACTTCTCGAGAGTACATCTTGTAATAATTATTTGTTTCTTTTTTTTCATTTCTCTTAATTTTTCGAATGTGAAGGTAGAAGCCAAAAACAGCGTAAAATTTACAGATTAAAATGTTTCTAGGCAGTATTATATTAATAAATATTGGTATATACAGTTTGCTTAGACGTGTTCATTCATTAATTTATGACATGCCTCAGACCAGATCTAGAGCTAGACCTAGAACTAGATTTCGGCGGAAAGTGGAAAATGAAAGTGTTTAGAAAGAAGCTAAATAGGCGTTAACAATCTTTTAAATGGGAAAAATAAGCGATTTTGATTAGGTAAATTTATGTTAATGCATTGATTTTTCTTAAAAAAAAATTACAGTACGATTTGTTTAGTGATTTGAAATATTATAATTATTTTAAAAATAATTTATTTTTAATTAAAATGTATCAGTCATTTAATAGAGAAACAATTCAGATTAAACTTTCTATTTAGTTACATAATGTTACGTGAAATATTGTACCAAAATTGCCTTTGTTCGAGTTTAATAGTTCTAAATAGAGTTCTCTTGTTAGAACAGCTCTATTTGCTGGTGCGTTGTTCTAATAAAATACTATTGTATATTCGTTACAATTATGCAATTAATTTGATATTAGAATTAGAATTGATATGATCATGGATTCCATTTTGCTATTTTTGAATTTGTTAGTTATAGTATTATATTAATCAAATGCCTTGCTATACCAGTTCCTGGAGTGAGACCTCCCGGACGCCCAAGGAACCGCTGGTTGGATGTCGTGATGAAGGACATGAGAGTCAATGGTCTAACGGTCACCGAAGACGCAAAAGACCGTGCACAGTGGAGTAGGTTGAGTAGGGAGGCAGACCCTGGCAATAGCCGGAATTAATGCCAGGAGGAAGGAAGGATTAATAAAAAAATGTTAATCCATTACCAGGGCTATTTAATTTTGTGTGGGATAAAGAGAGAGAAACAAGGACACGACACTAGTTTCACCACTCTCAACCAAGTTTGTACCAATGAAGAAACCAATATTTATCGACAAACTTACGAAATGCTAAATGTTTCATACAAAATATTTTTGGTTCAAAAGTATTTTTTCAATCGAAATCGAACTCACAACTATCGTCTGTACAGTCAGAGACTGTGTAACAATTCCGTTTGGTAATTCTCGTATAAGAATATCTCGCATATTTTTCATTAGAATTATTAAATTACACTTAAATGCTTCGTATGCTTCACAACATGAACTAAATGAGTTTTCTATTCCAATGAGCAGATAATGAACGCTCGTCGACTGCACGTTAATTAAGTATGATATCCGATTAAAGGAAAGATACATTTTTAAAGGAATATTTATAGAATATGATATCTTATAATCCTCGAGATTTATTTGTTGAATAGGTAGGAAAATTCTTTTTATTAATTTGATTTCTATTTTATCGAGGATGTTATTGTATTTTGCTGAATAAATATGGAGACTAGTGCTAAGTCTCTTTGTTCTATACAATGACAACGTGGTGACACAGTTGGGACATTCTGAATATGATGGTTAGAGATTAAAATTCAGCTTGACACTGTATCCCGTAGTGCATGTAGCTGGGAAGCAGAGGAAACCTAGTGTTAAAACACTTCGTTTTCCACTTTTCGGCTAACTTTCGAGGCATTACTTGCTAAGTTGCGGAACTCAACGCCGCGCATCTGCCTTGGTAGGTACTAGAGCGAAAAAATGAAAAATATATTTTTTAGCGTCTAGCTGTATTCCGCCCATAGGATGGTCATAGGAGGGTAGGCAGGAGGAACCTGGGAACTAGACAACTACGTTCCTACCTTGAGGCATTGAGTCTTCAGTGACGAAACTCAACGCCGCACTTTCTTACAGAGACAATTACTCCAAATATACTGACAATATCATATTACATAAAACAGTACTAAAATAACAATCAAAACTATAAATCCGCGGTAACTAATATATGAACCACGCTATGAACCGGCAAGTGTAGATTCTGCCTTTGACCGTGTGAGGGTTGCTACGTGATCAATTACAGGCACCCACTCTTTGTTAGAGGAAACAATGCGCGTTAAACGACCATGCCTGATCCGGCCATCATTTACCACCTTCCACCGTGATACAAATCGAATAGAAGAGAATTGTACTAATGGATTATAAATGATTTATTGATTAATATGTATAAGAAATCAGCTTCACGCTGTATCCCGCACATAGCAGGATAGATAGAGGGAACCTAGTTTAAGACGCTCCGTTCAGCATTTTCCGCTTAATTCTGAAGACATTGCATGTTAAGTGGTGGATCTCCTCGATTTTCTCGACACCAGATCAATTTTCTCGAGTGGGGATCGAACCTACACCCAGTCGCATTTAAAGTCGCACACTTGGGCTCCTGCGCCACGACTGACTTAGTTTGGTTTATATATGACAATTTAATATTTTGACAATGTATGAGATAATTAGCCATCTGAGCACAGTTTCTTGTAAATGTTCATTTTAGAGACCTTATCTTTATCTTGTAGACTAGTAGGATTCAAAGTCGCGATTTATTATACCAGGGGTTGAAAATGACTATAATATATATATTCTTTATTGCACATAAAAACACATAGGAAATACAAAATTAAAAGTTTAGTTAGCAAAGGTGGGCTTATTTCTAAAAGAAATCTCTTCCAGCCAACCAATGGAAGTGGGTGACTGTCAAATAGCGGGAAGAGAGTACAGTGCAGTTATCAAGGAGAAAAATCACTAAGAATTTAAATAAAAAATAATAATCACAAAAAAGAGTAAATACATATCCAAATACATAAATAGATACATATACACTATATTTATAAATACAAACTATATATAATACATATATACTAAATTTATGACAATATACTAGTATATATAAATAAACATATATATATATATATAAATACGTGAAGTGCGGTTGTCATGCTCAAGAAAGAAAAAAAAACTGTCTGAATAAAATTAGGTACTAGTTCATACTAGCAAATAAATGTTTTTTTAGCTGGGATTTGAAGGACAGTAAGGAAGGACTTCTTTGGATAGGGATGGGAAGTTGGTTCCAAAGTGATGCGGCGTACACAGTGAAAGACTTATGGAAGAATTTGGTACTGCTCATAGGTATCTCGAGCGCCGGAACGACGCACGACCGCCTAGAGCGTGTAGGACGGGGGAGAATATTGAAGCGGGAACGTAGGTAGTTAGGAAAATTTTGGTAATTGAGGATCTTAAAAAGTAAGGTAAGGATGTGCATATCACGGCGAAGACGGATTGGGAGCCAATTAAGTTGAGCACGAAATTGGGAGACGTGGTCATACTTACGCAGGCCAAACACAAAGCGTATGGCGAGATTTTGAAGTCGCTCTAATTTGTTAAGTAGCTCCTCATTCGCATCCAAATAGCAAACGTCAGCGTAGTCGAGAATTGGAAGGAGAAGACATTGCGCAAGCATAATTTTTGTTTTGTGAGGGAGGAAATATTGGAGACGCCTAAGGGAATGGAAGGAGAAGTGCATGCGCTTGCTGATTGCATTGATATGTGGTGCCCAAGACATGTTACAATCAATGATAAGACCCAGATTTCTAACTTCGCTGCAAAAAGGAATCGGTTGTCCAGAGTAGCGTATCGCTGGCACAGAATCCCAGTCGATTTTTTGTCTAAGCCTACTGCTGCCTATAATAATAGTCTGTGACTTTCTAGGGTTGATTAATAGACCAAAAGATTCCGCCCATGATTGAATAGCACTGAGATCGCTATTTATACTTTCAATGACTTCAGGCAATTCATTTAAATTACTATGGCGATAAAGCTGCAAATCATCCGCATACAGATGGAAAGGAGAAGTAATGACTTTTGAAATATTGTTAATAAAGACAGAGAAAAGAAGTGGAGAAAGAACGCCGCCTTGGGGAACGCCAGCAGTGAGCTCAAGCCAAGTCGATGTGATATCGTTTGCTTTTACACATTGCCGGCGGTCGAAGAGATAAGAGCGGAACCAATTTATAGCTCCTGAAGAAATATTGACTGCTCGAAGAGTGCCAAGGAGTATGTCGAAATCAACAGAGTTAAAAGCACTGCTGAAATCCAGTAGTACCATTACAGTGAGCTTGGTGTTGTCCATAGCGCACCGAATGTCCTCCGTAATATTCAGCAGCGCTGAAACTGTGCTGTGGAAGGGACGGAAACCGGACTGAAAAGGACACAGTAAATTGTTGGTTGAGAGAAAGGAGTAAAGCTGGTTATTGACTATTGATTCTAGGATCTTAGATAGAACAGGAAGGATAGATATTGGACGGTAATCAGTGACTTTAGAAGGATTTGAGGTTTTGGGTAATGGAATGATATAGGCATTCTTCCATTGTGAAGGAAAAACATTACATGACAGTGAAAAGTTTATAATGTGGGTGACCACTGGTGCAATGCTTTCCCACACAGGAAGAATCATCTCTAGACTGAGATTATCTATACCAAAGGCTTTAGTGGAAATGGAGTAAACACACTTCTTGACATCATCCTCTGATACAGCATTGAAAGAAAAGGAAATCGAGCCTGGTAGGTCAATACGCGACAGCAAAGCAAGTGTGTCGGATTTTACTAGGGGACTTATATTTAATGGTGGAGTTGTAAAAAAAGAATTGAGAGTATTAAGATCCACTGAAACTTGACGAGCTTCAGTGGTTTTGCCTACACCAAACGACTCTAAGAATCTCCAAACGTGTGCCTGACTGAGATTCTGAATGGTTTTGTGGAAGTAACGACGCTTAGCATCCCTACACATTCTGTTACAGATGTTTCGCAGCTTTTTATACGCAGTGAAGTTTTCTAGAGTGGGCGATTTTTTGTATTTAAGCTTAACTCTGTCACGTTTTGCCATAGTTTTCCTAATAACATCAGTTAACCATGGGGCAGGCGCATGCTTCATACGAACTGGTCTCACAGGGGCATGAATATTGTAGACGTTAATCAGTTCAGTGGTAAATGATTTTACCATATTGTCAATATTTGTTGATGACATTATGGAAGACCAGTCGATATTCCTCACATCCACCCTTAAGCGTTCAACATCCATATACTTAAAATTGCGCTGAAAAATTATTTTGCCTCTAACTTTAGGAGGGCGTAATTTATAGGATAGAAAGATAAGATCGTGAAAGGAAAATGGAGCACTAGTTTGACCGTGAGAAGAAACAAGATTAGGGTTAGAGACAAAAATGAGATCAAGAAGAGAAGGCCTACAGTTAGGAAAGTAATGAGTGGGGGATGACATGGGCAAAAGATGTAAATTAAACGACTCATTAAGTTCCTTTAACAAATGAGTTCTACGATCATTTTTTAAAAGACACGTGTTTAAATCGCCCATGCAAATGACATGATCATATTGGGGTCGAAGGTTCTCAAGAATACTATCCAGAGTACTGAAATAATTGACTTGGTCATTTGGTGAGTACAAGACACCAACCAATACATTTGTATGATGCAAAGTCAACTCAAGGAAAAGGTATTCCAGAGACGCATTCTGTTGAGGAGGAGAGCATGAAACGATACTGGCCGGGATGTTGTCACGAAGATAAATGCCAACGCCACCACCACCCCGACCAATGCGGTCATTGCGAAATAGTTGATAACCTGGGAGAGAGTAAGAAGCAGATGGAAGTGATGGTTTTAACCAGGTTTCAGATATAAGTACACAGTCAACTACACTGGAGCTAAAGGATGCGAGAAGGTCAGTATGATGAGCTGGAATGCTCTGCGCGTTAATATGCACCAAGGAAAGTGTAGAACAATTATTGTCAAAAATTTTCGACAGTTTATCAAAAAGTGCTTCAGATTCTGAATAATTATCACTGTCAGCACTATCATTAATACTTGAAGAGCACGAAAAATATTCAATATCATTTAACATACTATTAATGTTATAATAAAGAAATAAAATATATAAATAAAATAAATATATAAAGACAAATTAAAAGAAACTATAGACTAAAATATATACATACACATATATCAAAAAAAAAAATATAAAAAAAATACCAACTAAATTATACCTGCACAAGCTGATTTAAATACAATATTACACTAAATTTTAAAGTTACAGATTAAAACAAATTAAAAGTTATTCATTATATAACACTATTATACAACAGCAAAACGGAACGTAAAACAAATTAATAGTTGACAGTTGACATAACTGACATATGATATAGTGACATACATGTGTCAAGACAAAAAAAAAATATAAACAAAGTCACATCGCAGGTAGTTTAAATTAAACTTTAAGAATATAAAAAGAATAAATTTGCCTAAACAAAAAAAATGTTAGTCTACCTGCAATGGAGAAAATAATGTGACTATACTGAACTATTAACCGGCCAAATTGGAATGATATAAACAAAGAAAGACTAGTTGCTACTTGGTTTCGTTACAGATGCCTTTTCTATTAATTGCTTCAGTTCACGTTGTGAAGAAATCTTGGTTGTCGAATTATTTGGCAGCAAAATAAAAATCATGCCATCTGAAGACCAACATTTTCTAATGCCAAAATGTTTACGTGCTGCAATGAACACCTCCTGGCGAGTTTTTGTAAGAAATTCTGTCACCGTTATCCTTGTGCCTTTTAACTTTGTTTTTGCCTTCCATACGCTGGAACGAAGTTGGCAACTATTAAATCTAAGAAGAATGGGCCGGGCAGAATCTTTTTTAACACCTAACCTGTGGCACGACTCAATTGCTGTGGACTTGATATCTGACATCTTTAGTTGGTTAGATAATACATGAAGCATCGTCTTCTGAACATCTTCATTATTATTTTCTTCTAATCCATGGAAGAGAAGGACTTTTCTCCTAGATTGTGTTTCTAAGCGGTCCAAACCAACTACTACAAGTTCAATCTGCGACTTTAATAAACCAAGGGTCTTCCACACAAAGGACTTGAAGGTGTTGAACTCAGCAGCCAGAGTTTTTATGGTTGGGTTGGAGGCCCCAGAAGAAGATTGTGATAAATTTTTCTCGAACTCACCCATTCTTGAGGCAAACACCGAGGAGAGCTCATCCATATTTTTTAAAAGTTGATCCACAGGCGTATTCATAGTGATATTAGTGAAAAAATAAGTGTGTGATTGTAGTTACTATCAACTTAAGCACAGGTATTTAAATTTTAGTACATATATATACTTTTAAGAAATTTTATATAAAATAATTGTGGAGCTGTTAAAAACACGTCTATGTACTTTTATGTCTACCCCCGAAAACTATACTTACTATAATTACTTACTCAAGTGGGGATGCAATCCTAAATATTCTTATTTTTAGTCAGATGTTGTCCCACTACTCCAGGATGACGCTGAATAGATATAATTTTGTTATTAATTATATATGAAAACACAATTTTACAAGATTTTATTTTATAAGATCTAAAATTTTAGATAAGTTATAAAGCTTATTTTTAATATTAAAATTTTACATCTATTTAAAAGAACGAGACAGAAATTACGCTTCACATATCAATGTCAAAAAAATACAAGCAGTTAAAAAAGCTAACTTATCCCAATCCTCAACAAATATACTGGTTAAGCCATACGAATGAAGAACTACAAAATGCACAGGAATTAAATCAGATCGACTGTACATACAGAGTAATAAGAACTAGATAGTTAAAGTGGTATTCCGTGTAACCGCAGGCCGCCCCGCCTGCACAACTCGTTAGCCTCGTCAATCCCTCAGTCAATTTTCGTAGAGGAATTTTCTTTTTGTTACTTTAAATCTACTAACATGATTGAAATGTAATTTTTAATTTGCAATTCATGTTAAGTTATTTTGAGATATTTGTTGTGTAAAGGCACAGCTTTTGACTTTAAATGGACGTAGGTTCGATTTTCATTTAGGGAATGAATTATTTTTGATCTGGTAACAAGACAAAGCGAAGTGTTGAGCTCTGTCATTCAACACGTAATGTCTCTATGAGAGGTGCGTAGGTAACGGAAGTTTTAACACTCTGTTCTCTCTGCCTATCCTGCTATATGGGGGTTACAGCGTGAAACTAAAAAACAATAGTTCGCATTTGATTGCAGTTATTAAATTATTGTAAATCAATCGCATCAATGTTTATAACACAATTAATCGTATGTTTTTTTTTCAGATGCTAATATTTTTATTTACATCATTCTGCATATATTATGACAAAATTAAAGTTTTAAATAAATGCTCTATACTTTAGAGAGTATTTTATTTAACTTATATATACATATGTTGTTTATATGTATATAACATACACATAGCAGTGCGCACAAAGGCGTGCGCGATCGATAGCTACTCATCCAGTATTCTATTAATTAAGACCCGATTTGTAAACTAATTTGACGATATCAGCTGTCTGGGTTCAAATTGATATACATCGGTTGCTGTGAAATTGCATACGCTGATATTATTGTCAAATATATAGATTAGCATCTGGTTAATTATAGATTACACGAAATAAACTTTTTATATTTCTTAAAATAAATAATAATCCTTGACGCTTTTTCCGGTTTATAGCAGTGAGTCTAGTGTTAAGACACTATGTTTTCTTTACACCTATTTATCGAGACCTTTTGAATCGTGGAACTCAACGTCGCGCTTTGTCTTGTTACAACTTGACAAATCGTCACCACAATAATCTTGTTATCAAGTTGAAAGATGGAGTGGGATGGCCCATTATCCTATGGTGCCCTGAAACTTGATTTTTACGATAAATATTTCTTAGAATCTCTTTTAATACGATATGATGAAGTTTATACTACTATACAAATAGAAAAACTTTATATAGTAGTATAGGAAGTTTCTTAAGAACGTTGTTTACAAAATTTCTACTGCAATATAAGAGTACACAAAATAAAATATCTGGCAGTGTAAATATTGACTTCGTCTAAAATAAAAGCTAGCATTCAGTATTAGAAAATGAATTTCACAAATAACATACGACTCGATGACCTCTCAGTACACTGGGATTGAGTGTTTTGAGGCGTGTTTGAGATGGCGTTAGGCTGTTGCCTGCTCGGCTTGGTTAAGTCATGTACTCTTGACGTTAGATTAACTCAACACACTAGGTGAAGGCAGTATCTTAGCTGGATCTCTTTTTAACGTGACTTTGGCGAACTGATTAGTGCTGAACTGACACGCTCGGATCGCCATAATTAAAGAACAACAACAACAACTCAACACACAACACATAGGAAGAACAAATTTAAATTACCAATATCAACAGAATTTTTTTATTCATTTTAGCATTAGCTTCGCGCTTTTTCGCTTATCAAGATATAGAGGTAACCTGGTGTTTAGACACTATGTTTGCTAACACTAAGCGTGCTTTATTTTCTTACCAGAGCGATGAGATATAAAGAATTAATTTTCCCGAGTGGGAATCGAACCCATAATTGTGTTTTTACTGTTGGGCGCCTCGCCGCTACAGTATATATATACTTCATGCTCTGTAGCTTATCTAAGCAGGGTAGGTGGCGAAATATAGTGTCAAGACCCTTCGTTCTTTATTCCTATAGTAAATTTTTAATCCTACTTTTCACGACTATTTCTTAAAGAAAAAAAATTTTTGAAATTCTTCTTTTGATATTTTTTTCTTTATTATTCCAAAAAAAAGATGATCAGATAAAATTGTTAAAATTTTATATAGAAAAGAATTTTTCCTTAGTATTCTTTTAGCAAAAATTTTATCATTTTACAGTCTAATTTTAAACTTGTAATATACACTCTAACATTGTGTTCACAGTGAAGTCCTTAAAGTTTGTTTAAGCAAAGGTTTTTGGACGTGGTTAGTTTGTGTAGGCAAGTAGGTACTCTGTTCGACATCAGCGTATTTATACAGACGTATTTGTTGACTTGCATCTACGAGTACTTTGTGGGCTAAAATATTAGAAAATAAAAAAAAAACATTTCAGTTTGTATTCGCTTTAATATAGATGGTTAAATAATAATAATTAAAGTTATTAAAAATTAATTAAATATTAAGTAGGGTAGGCAAAGGGAACCTAGTGTTAAGACAATCCGTTCCACTTTGTGCCATACATAGAAAAAACAAAATAGCGTTTTTTATTATATAAAGTTATAGAGGAAAATCATTGAACCAAATATCTTTTTCCGTAATCTGAAGTTCCTTAAGATCTGATTTGAGAAAGGTAGACATTTTTGTAAGAACACTCGTACTATATAACGAAACACACTATTCGTTTAAGATAAAATAGAAATATTTCTTCATGTCACTACCATACTTACAGGAAACAAGTTATGTGTGTAAATGTTTTATTTTGATTGATTTCATAATAGAGTACATTTTTAAATATTGTAACTTTAATTATTATTAAATATTTATTTACGTTAATATTTCCATTTCTTAGCTCTGCCCCTCAACACGCAATGCCTCCAGAATTCGGCAGAAAGTGGGGAACGTGGTGGGGGAGTGTCTTAACACTAGGTTGCCTCTGCCTAACCTGCTGTGTGCGGATTACAGCGTAAGATTAAAGCACTTAAATATAATAGGCTAGCTAAAATAATTTCAAGTATTTTCTTTCTTCTGTGTCTACTGCTAAATTACCATTTCGTTACGCAATTAAAAAAATGAAATTGCTTTATGGTTTACTGAACTGAGTATTGTTACGGTGAGCTCCAACTCCTTTGATATTCAATGAACTGTTTTTATTTGAGTCATTTAATTTTGAAGACAATTTTTGCCGATAAAATTTTTCAGGCGCAAAAATAACTAAGGGATCTTTGATGACTCGTTTTAATATTATATTCTGTTATAAAAGTACATAGTAAAATGTATATTATTTTTTATTTATTTTTTTAAATAGAGATATTATTTCATTAGGTAATACGAGTTTATACGAATTATCTAATAAATGTTATTTTATTAGACTAATTCGTTTACAAACTAAAATAATTCAAAATACCAAATGTTATATACGAAAGTTTTAATCTAACCAATGAATATTGCTTTCATATAGTCACCTTCTAACTAGGCCACGATAACTTGGAGTCAGATAGGTATATAATTATTTCCATCATATAGGAAGGTTCTTCACTCTGGTGTCGTGTCGAGGCAAAACGCGGCGCTGAGTTCCGTTACTCAACACGCAAAGCCTCCAGAATTCGGCGGAAAGTGGTTTTTACAACAGGTTCCCTCTACCTACCCTCCTGCGTGCGGGATACGGCGTGAAGCTGATTTTATAAAGGAAGGTGACGATGGTATGACGATGATGTCAAGACTCTCCGTTCTTCGTTTTCCGCTCAACTTCGAGTGGTTGCGTGTTGAGAGGATGTCAGATGCTGTTCCCATACACTACGATGGGATGAACCCATAAACGGTATATAATGACTGTATTTAAAATCTTTTCACTAAACTAAATTACAATAGCTTACTTTCTAAACTATTAATATAATACCTCGTGGTATTAAATTAATAGTTTAGTGTTCAAGAATAGTTAAAGTTTTCGATTAAAGTTCGATGTGTAATATCGTGAGCCTATAAGTAGATTGACTTTGCATATTTAAACTGGTAAAGTGCAGTTCCGTGTCGCCGCGGCTCTGAGGCAAAACTTTCCCGCCTAAAATACTGTTTATATAACGTATAATATTATCATAATATATTCATTTTAATTTTTTAATTATTTTAGGGTTTTTGTCTATCATCATCATCATCATCATCAACAGCCATCTTTTGTCCACTGTTGGACATAGGCCTTCCCCAATTCTCGCCACCACACTCGATCTTCAGCTTTTCGGACCCATCCGCTTCCTGCCAATCTCTTCATGCTTCTCTTTGTCTATGCTAGTTTTTTTTTAATTCACGCATCTTCTTATGCCCGTTTAATATTAGGATATAGATCGGCCTAGATTAAATAAAAATGTGCCCGCTTTTATACAGTGCGAGTTAGATATAAAACATAAGGTTTTAATTAGTATTGAAAAAACAAGATAATTTTGTAACTTACCCATACTATCTACTTGTACTTAATGTAAGTTGTGTAATTTTTTAATATATTTTTTTTGCCACAAGTAAAAAAATAATTAAATATCGAACCACGAACTAAAACAATAGTTATATGAACGTTGGAACTGCACCTAAAGGCATTATGTGAGTATTGATCGGTACATACGTTGGATTCGGCGTTACTAGATTGACTTTGCATACTTAAGTTCGACCAAGTGCAGTCTCGTGCCCGCTGCATTCACAATATACGAGTACGTCGCCTTATCAAATTGCTGAAACGTTTAGAACGTCTTAGTTTAGAATTTAAATTAATACATATTTTAAAATTCACAGTTTATTTGTATGTTTTTTAGTAGAATTATTAGAATATGTCATTTTTCTTTTTTTGAATTTTTTTTAGGGTTTCTTAAAAAGTTTTCGAAAAGAGAAAACGGAACCCTTATAGAATGAATTTGTTGTGGTTCTGTCCGTCTGTCAAGACCATTTATCTCACGATATGTGTTAATATCCTGGATCCATAGATTTGCAGGGAGATGAGCTCAGTACCTCGGGCCTACGATACAAGTGTTGCTTTAAGGTGCCCCTTTGAAAAGCGCAATAACGCTCGCCTTCTCCATGCTCTCCTCTTTCTGCCTACCAATATCCTTACGATTACAGTTATCTTTTTACTTTACTTTATTGTGCTATAAAAGTTGCGGCAAGCACATTTTATCGTTTATCGAATTCGAATTCACAATGTAAATTAAACAATCTGACACTTTTTCTGATATTGCGCCATCGATCGTTGCATATCACTAATTGACTTACATATTTTATCTATTCTATTTTATCGGTCAAGCAAATACAGTTTCATTTATGAATATTATTTATTTATAAATTTAATAATTTTTATATGAAAACTATAAAATTACAAAAGACTTTTTACATACGCTAATCGCCAAGTTGGAATCGAACCCACACCTGTCGCGTTTTACAGTCACACGCTTATGCCCTTTCTTATCAAAAAAGCTATATATATCCTGATAAAAAAAACCTAGTTCCCATACAAAAAGAAAGATAATTCAGAACAAATTGGCACTGTCAACTGAAAGAGAACAAGTACCTACTACTTGCAATATTGTACGACCGAGGCGTAATAGACGCGTCTCCGATGGGCTAATAACGATTGCTTCGTACTGAGTTAACGACGAATTAGATCACATGATTGCTTTATGCTGTGCTAGGTATGATTAAACTTTGATGACGTGTGGACGAGCTTGTAGCTTGTATTGGTCCCTTATGAGAATGTATTGCTCTGCTGTCGATATTGAGACATAACTTTTGGTTTTAATATATGTCATTTTCTATGAAAAATATTGAAATTTCACTCTCTTAGGTGTACTCAAACTAGTCCTTCACCCTATATATTGTAGTTGACGGTTGAATATTTGAATTAGGGACAAAGGTAAATAGTTTTTATAGAATACATTACCTAAATAAGATAAATAATAAGACTAGGTACTATTACTTAGAACCAAATTTGATTTTTAAATTAGAGTATTATTTTAAGCTTCTTTATTTTCTAATCAGCAAATATCATCAGGTACATAAATCCACATTTCATGCAATTTAAATTTAAATCTGAACTCTAAAAAACTCCCGCAAAGGGCGGCGTTGAGTTCCGCCACACAACACGCAATGGCAGAATTCGGCAAAAAGTGAAGAACGGCGAAATACTGCGTGAAGCTGAAAAGAAATATACATGATCATAAAAATCTTTAAATATGCGCATATATCAAATTATGCTAAATACAACTGCATATAGAAGATTTTCCAGTGGGATTTTCCGAGACAAAAATTACATATGATTTGATCGTTGACGTTTCCCACTGTAATATAAAACGACGCGTTACGTGACTCTCGTAGTAAACATGACGAGCGAACAATTCTTGTCATTTTCTATTCTTTTAGTTTTGTTTTTGGTGGTTTTTTCTATGGAATTATGTTATTCAAGTGCAATAGACGGAAATATTGGTTGGTATAATTTTTTTGTTTTAATAACTTTATTATAATTTAAGTTTTTTGAAGTTGCAGAAAAATTAAAACTGTGTGCACCTTATAGTTATGTCTAAAGGCATTTTGCCGCTTTGATTAGTAAGTCACTTAAGAGTTAAGAGTTGTCGAGAAATAATTTAATTAGCATATTTAAACATTTCAGCGGCCAACGATGACTCTTACCGTAATGTGAAAATCTTATCGCATGCTTCTTATAAAAGAGGTATTTATTTTTTTATAATAGCAATTTTGGACTTAAGCCATTAATAAATAAATCAAATACAGAAATTGATAATATTAAATATTTCATTCCTCCAAGATGGGATTGAACCCACAACCGTCGCGCTTTAAAGTGGCACACTTTTGCTTCTGCGCCATGCAGGCCTCTGAACTTCTCTTATTGAGCTAATCTAAAAATGATCTTGTTTTGTATTGCCTGCTATGTGCAGGAGACAGTGTCTTTATGTAAACGTGGAGGTTGTAGATTCGATTCCCACTCGGGGATTTCCTGTAATAACGGACAGGATAGGTTATCTATCCAGTGTTATATACTAAGTTATTTTTGCCAATCCTTCTGTATGCGAGATAAAACGTGAAAGTATCATGTTCATAAAATTATTGAAAATGATTGCTTCTACAATAACTAACTGTAAAAAAGTTTCATAACATAACATAGATATATTATTTTTCATGAAAACTTAATTTTCATTTCTATCATAATAAAAGTTACAAGTAAAATGTTCTAAAGATTTATGTAACATTTTGCACAATTTTCAAGAATAATTTATTTTCCAGTTGCGGGCAATCGTAGATACTGTACCAGTAGAAGGTGCCAAGGGTCGTGTAGGGCGATGAATTACAGAGTGGGGCACTGTAATAGGAATGTGTGTGTGTGCTCTCGAATATACTAATAAAACTTAAACCTATAGTAAATTCTGTCTATTCAATTATTTATTATCTAAGTAAAAGTTTAAATTTCTGGTCAAATTTAGTAAAATATTTAATTTGGTATTATTTTTTGATTGGTTTAGATTGACTATTTCCCAGTATATAACATTAAATAATAATTAGACATTGAGTCCGTAGTGGACCGTTATGACAATGCCAAGCTGTAAGCGCGATAGTTGTGGGTTTGATCTCTGGTTGGGTACAATTATATTTCAGTTTCAGTTCTCTAGTAGACAAATATCTCGAAAAAGGAGGGTTAAACGATGATCAGAGAGTCTTTAACATTAGTTTCTCTCTATTTACCCTGCAATGCGAAAATGTGCGTAGAGCTTCATTTTATTTCGAACTGTACAAGATATTTACAAAGATCTGCTTTTATTTTATTAGGAAAACTTTTTTATAAATTACAAAAGTCAATTCAATTGTAGTGTAGTCATTTCAACTATAATTCTTGTTTTTTTTTCTTATTACTAAAACATTATATATACACATTATATTAATAATATAAGTAACATATTATTTCAACATTATTTGCTTCGAGAAAGTAACCTTAATTAGTGCTTAGTTCAAATAACTGGATCGTATACCTAATCCCTTGGCACAAATTGACTAACACGGTTTAAGCTCGAGACCTACAAATCGAGCTGTACAGACAATTACATACACGCTTAGACTTTGTTTAACCAATTAATTACTTAGAATATTTTCATTCTAATTTTTACATTATTTTTTTTATTCAATTGAGTTGTTAATGGAGTTAATTGATTTTTTTTAAGTTATTATATTATAGTATTTTATTGATTTATTAATAAAAAATATATAGAATTATAACGCTTTATCCAATTAGCTGTGTTCAGTTCAGTTCAGATCAATCATTTTAAAAATATTTACAAGATTATAGAATTATGACATTAAACGCAATTTTTTATTGATATTATTACTCTATTATTTACTAACAATACATTTTTTAAGAACATATCTAAAAAAAAGAGATATATCTAAAAAAAATCTTCTAAAACTAGCGTCATCTCTACTCTGTGATGTCGGTAAAAAAAAATTACTGATATTAAATAATTCAATGTTAAATAGGTGCTAAAAATGTTATATTTTTTTAAATAAATAAATAAACTCAGCTTAGTAGCATCATTATGTCACTTGTAGCTTAAAAAAGAAAATAAAAGTCTAATCCCGTTTCGGTTTCAACACAAGAATTACTGAACCTAACTCCTAAAGCCAGTAACATGTCAAAGACAGTGGAGTGGAACAAACCTAGTCCATACAATCCTCTTACTGGCCGATATGTCGCTTTTAAAAGAGATTGTGGCTAAGGAAACTTCTATTTTAAAATGGCTCTCTTAGTTGATTGAATTTGAGCTAACTAAGCATTTTTTATTATGAAATGTATTTATTGCTTTGAATTGAAACGTTTATTGTCTTTATAGGTGAAGAAAATTTAATAGTCTTTTTTCTTCTTAACACTAGGTTCCCTCGTTCTCCCTTGCCACCATACTATGTGAAATAATACATTCAGTTAGATACAAGTAACATACCGAATATATGTATGTATGTGCCGTATTTGCGGATCCAGTCACCACATGATTGGCCTTTGTGTCTGTATCATTTATAAATTTTATTTATTTATCTTATTATCACCTTTTTACTGCACGTGGTATAATATAATTTGTTTTGTTATTATGTATATATGTATGACTCGACCACTCGAGTAGGAAAAGAACCCACTAAGGTCTCATTTTACAGTCAGAAGTTGAGCTGATGCGCTACAATGGCTTAAGCTATCTTTGATAAATATTTTTTCTGTTTTATAATTTGTCTGTAATAAAAGCTTCTACAGATGAAAAAAATCAGTTAACAAAAAAAAAAATTATTTGTTTTTTATATTCTAAGGCTATGTTTTTACATTTACAAATATAATATTAGAATCTACATGAAGTTGTCTACCTCTACCTAACCTATTAAAGTTTCAAAGAATAATAAACAACCAAGAGGAAAAAACTTATACAAAGTAGAATTTTTAAGTTTCGCAAAAGCTAAGGAACTAGCTTACCACAAAATAGTTAAGTTCTATCAATAAATAATTAAATTTTAATGTTTTCGAAAGCTTTTCTGAGTGAAAAGCTGTTGAAGTTTTACATATTTATATACTTTACGTAAAATATTTTTTAATAATTATGTTTACCACTAAGAGATTTTTAGCAGTTTTAATACTAAGAAAGCAGTGTATGTTACCTATATATTATCACATAATATGTTTAACATTGATTTAGCAATATCATGTTATTGATTTAAAAACCAAAAAATACTGATATTCTAAGTATTAATCGGAAATATACCTAAGTAAATTAGTGTAAACAATTTTTATACTTTGAAATATGTTTAAAGCATTGTGAAGCGTAAAATACAACATACATACATTGTTGGTGTGTTATAAAGTGACCTCATAAAAGGATAAGTAATCTTTTTCCTTCGAAGCAAACTAATAAAATACATAGAAATACACTTTAACTTTGAAATAAGTATTGTATTATTCTTATATTTTCACTTACAGTGTAAATAAGATTAGAATTTATCGCCTAAAAGTGTATGAAATTTAATATAACGTTCTTGACAATTGTGTTTTAGAAGGGTTAAATTAAAATCCTAAATATTTAGTAATACATACTCGTATATTTATTTATATATAGCTGAAGATCGAGCTCAGTGGCGTGCCATTGGAGAGGCCTATGCCCAGCAGTGGACGAGGACAGGCTGTTGATGATGATGATGATGATGATGACATATATTTATTAAAATTAGGAACAAAAACAAACCAAATGGCAAGTTCCTTTTTTATAAAACATAACTTTTGTACATATATCCATGCATTCTTTGTTGTTCTTGCAGAAGAGACTTCCTCCTACTATACGACGCTTTGTGATTTTATGATTCGGCTGTCTTTCAGTTACAAGTTGATTTAATACATTTTCATCTATAAGAAAATAATAATAATTATAATAGTATAACAAAAAGCTTTTAATTTTATTATATTAATATTTCTTTGTATATTTTGTATTTTTATCAGAATATTTACTCATTAAATGTTTTATTCCTAGTATTAAGTGGCACGTAATACCGAAAAATATATATTTTTTAACAGGGTAGGCAGAAGTAACCTAGTGTTAAGATACTCCGTTCCCCACTTTCTGCCAAATTCTGGAGGCATTATGTCTTAAGTGGCGGAACTCAACGGCGCCTTTTGCCTGGACACCAGAGCGAAGAAATGGGAATATAAACGTAAATAAACATTTCACTTCCTCGAGTGGGGATCGAACCAACAACCATCACGTTACAGTCACACTCTTGTATCACTGCGCCACTATGACCTCATGTAAGTTAAGTAAGTTAAGATAAGTCATCACTCCACTCATTTGATTGATCAATGAAAATATATTACCAAAAAAAAAAATCGTTCTCACCCTGCAAAGCCTGAATGTTAGATGCCAATAAATAAATTATTGTAAAGAGAACTACATAGAGCGTCATGTCTGTAGTCTTACAAAGTACTGAGCAGATAATACAAGGAATCCCTTATATATAAGCAATATAAGAATTGCGTCAAATGTAAACATTGCAGAGTGTGTAAATAACTTTTTTTCTACATCCAGTTTATATTGGTGATAAAACACTTTTCTTATCATTTCTCATAAGCAATTTCTTAAAATACATATTTGTTTCATCAGAACCTATTATTTACTCGATTTCAGTTCGCTTAGAATACATAAATATATTGATTAAAATATTAATTGTTTTGATTTGCTTCATCTTGCATACAGTGGCGGGATAATCAAAATAACAAATGTCCCTGGATGGATATCAAACCTAAAACTATCACGACGGACGAGGAAAATGAAAATATCAAATATTTATCTTCCTAGAGTGGGAATCGAATTCACAATCTGCGTTTACACTCGTTACTGCGCCACGACGGGCTTCTATCATTTACAGTTAACGCTACAGTATTTGTCACTTATTCATGTGACATTATTTTTATATACTTAGTACAAGACAAGAATGCACTACAAGAACAATACAAGAATACACTCGTATCTTTATTTATATTTTTCAATACTTGAAATAAAGGAACCATGTCACTAGTAATTATGAACGAAAACATTCAATTATATTCATTTTCCTTTCAACGCTCATTTAAAAGTACCTTCTTACTAATTGCTATTTCCAGGAAAAAGTTAAAAAGTAGAAATTTGCAAGTTTCAAGGATGCTTAAGAAGCAGGCTCATAATGAAAGACGGGGATGTTGAATATGTAGGGCACAGGGAAATATCATTTCTTTAAAACTTTAAATTATATAATTTTTAACATAAAATAAAATTTTTTTGGGCTTTACGCAATTTTCTATATAGATTGTGGTTTGGCAAACAGTTACACACAAATAGTCGATTTCCACCGCCCATATTTACACTTTAACCAGATGAAATCGTTAACAGAATATAATTTTATTTTATATTTATTTTCGTATATGATTACGTGAATGAAGTATTTTTTAATAGAATTGTATTATACTATAGAATTTCAGTAATAAAAAATACAATACTGACTATATAGACTGTATTGTGTGTATACTTAATTTGAAACACAGCATATTTTCGTAACCCTAACTTAATATTTAAAATTTAATAGACGTTTATTGGGGCATAAAAAAGAAAAACACATCCTAAAAATAAAGGAATTTAAAAAGAAAAAAATATTTTCAAAAACTTGAGATTTTTTTTACTAGATATAAGCACCGGGTGCAAAATTTAAATGTATTTATTAAACATATTTCAGCTATCACATATTAAAAATACATTAACTTAGTTTACGGCGATATAACTAATGTTATGTAAACATCAATAATTAATTTCATCCACTTAAATGTTTCTTCTCTTTCGTGAAACTCTTCATGTCGATGAAACTTCTAAACATTCATCACTCTATTTGACGTGAGATGTAATTAAAGACCATTCGTAGAATTCGTATCCGAAGAAAATCAATAAGTTCAAGGACGAGCTGGAAGACTTAGTTATAATATTTATCACAACTTCAAAATTGATATTAATCATAATCTTAATCAGCTATATCCTGCACACAGCAGGGTAGGCAGAGGGAACCTCGTGTTAAGACAGTCCGTTCTCGCGTTGCAGGACTGGCCCCTCAAATTGAATTGAATTGATATTGATATATTATTTTGAGGCCAATCGTGGCGCAGGGACAACAGGGTGTGTCTGTAAGCGCGACAGGTTATGGATTCGATTCCTACTGGAGGAAATAAAATATTTTCATTTCTTCGCAGTAGTTTCGAGGCAAAGCTCGACGTTGAGTATCAACACTCAACATACAATCTTCAGATTTCGGTGGACAGTGGGAAGCGGAATGTTATAACAATAGGTTCCTTCCTACCTACCTCATGGGAGATACAGCGAGAAGCTGAAAGAAAAATGGGTTATAAATGACGCCGTTACGACTCCTTCGTACTACTCGTAGGTAGAGTTAAAATGCTAGTTGTAGGTTTGTTTCAATAGTTTGCTTAAACAAAGCTATCAAATTCAATAACATGAAAAATTCTTGACTCGGTATCTAAAAGTGATATTTAGGTTATTTATGCATAATGCGAGAGAAAATTATTTTCAACTTTACTAAAAATATAATATTATGAATGTGTGCTCCACATAGTTTAAGGTCTGAATTATAAAAGCTCGTGCTGACGTCGTGCATACGTGCTTTATCTTCTTGTTTATGTATGCTTGCTTATGTTTAAGCTTTGAATATTTCCTAGATCCATCCGTTTTCTTTTCAGGATATTACTGGATATACGTGCGTAATAGGTATCTTATATGAAAAAAAATCGTTTTTGTATAGAATGAGGTAAGGTAAGGTAATTTGGACACGGAGTGTCTTAACCCTTTGCCTATCCCGATACGCGGGAAAAAGCTGCTTTCTTTTTTTACTTATCAATGTATCAACTACGTGTTTTTGAGTCTAAAAACTACTACACAAAAATACTCATATCCATACCTATATTATAAATTCGAAAGTAACTCTGTCTGTCTGTCTGTCTGTCTGTCTGTCTGTCTTTTACGCAATCAGGGCCAAACCGCTAATTTAATTGTGATAAAATACTCATATAGAGATACTTGAGGGTCTCGGGATGAACATAGCATACTTTTTTTTCTCATATTTGTAATATTTTCGATATATACCAATATATTAAAATACTTATTAATTTGACATGCAATTTATTCCGCCATGTTTATAACAACCGTCGCTATGCGACCGATTTGCAAAGTTTGTTGTTAGAAAACGTCACCCAAAATGAGCTTGCTTAACGCATCTCTGTATTGAAAATTGTAAATAATTTTATAAATATATTTAATAAATATTCGTATAGTTCAAGCGGGCGTAGCCGCGTTCGGGTCCACTAGTACTCATATATATGTATATAAGTGAGTAAAATATAAAGAAGGCACATAGTGAAATATCCACTTGCCTGCATATCAAATCATTTCACGCGAGCGCGCCGCACACCCCACTGGCTCTACAGATAATAAACGGTTATAAATTTATCAAAATAAGGTTCTCGGATAAAATACTGTGCTATGAAAAATACACTCTTGTTAGTTGGCAACCATTTGTTTATACTAACAAGATAACTTACCGTACCGTACCTACTCGTACGTCGAACCAGCGTTGTATCCCTTTTTCTAAAGTATACTTTTGTTGTCTTTAATTAAGTATTAAAAATGTTGCTTATTTTTTCATATTGTTTCGAATTTTAAAGTGAACTGATGTTTATTTTTTTCTATTAGGAACTTAAGTTTGTATTTTGTAATATATATATTTATTAAGATTGAATAAGGATGTCGTAGCGACAAAACTGTAAACGCAAGTTAACGCGGTTTTGGATGCGATTATCATTCGGAGAAGTTAAAAATGTTCTTTTCTTCTTTCTGGTAGCTAGGTAGGTCGTGGGTTGTTAAGTTTCGCTACTCAACAAGTAATGTCTTGAAAAATGAGCGGAAACTGGAGAACGGAGAGCATAATCTAGGTTCCCTCTGCGTATCCCGTTAAAGATGGCATACACAAACTACGAAGCATTTTTTTATGATAAAATAAACACACATAATATATGTTTAAACGATATTTATATAACAATATATATTTTAATGATATGTTACATTTTAAACGTTACATTACAATGTTGTATGTAATTTAACGACATTTTATATGTCTATATTCTAAAATATCACGTTAAACATATCCACGAGAACTCTACAAAATAACTTACACTTGTTTTAAGTCAAACAGAATCTCGTTTCAAAAGATTGACATTGAAAGGCGAGTTGATGTGAAACCGCAGTACAAGCGCGACGTAGAATAGAATATTCAGAGAAAACAGCTGACGTCACAAAATGCATTTAACATACGCCTATAGCAGTGAAATGATGGAGTCATCATTTGCATAATATACTTGCTTTTATGAACCCTATTTGAACGTGAAAAATTCTCATGGAATTTAGAAATGGGAAAAGTTTTTATGTAAATTTTACATATATGTACATACTATATGTCTGTATGTAAGCTTTTTCCGTTTTTATTTGTTTATGTTTTCGTTAAAATTATTTCTTTAATATGTTTTATTTTTTTCATATTAGTGGTATAAATATTACCTTCGCATTTCATATTTAAACGTTTCCCGCGTTCTCGCCTGTTGCAGATTGAAATTAAATGGTTTTGATGATTTCTATGTAAGAAGTGGTTGATATTTAAAATGTTTTCAATTTATCGATTTAGCAAGACAAAGTAGCAAAATAAATTGACAAAAAATGAATGAGAAAGTAGAGAACTTACGAAGCGATTGGAATTGTATACTTAGGTTCTCTCAACACACGAGTACCTCGCATGACATCTACTATGAACGAAGACAAAATAACACTTTATATAACATTTTTCTAATTAGTAAGTTATCGTCAAAAGTAAGGAGTACTGAAACATCGCATCAAACTTTAAGCACCCATAGCTTTTTATGACTCAGTCAGGCAAATCAAATAAATTTCTGTTTATTGGTACATATTGTAAACAATGGTGAGCGTCCCTAAATAGCACTAAAGAGGAATTTATGAAAGTTACTACCAGATAGAATATCACGTTACATCGGGATGGAAGCGTAAAATTATTTTTTACTACCCTCATCGTATAAAGTTGAAAATCGTATAAATATACAAATAGATAGATACTTACAAGTGTATGGTGTTTTTGTTCTGAGCTGCTTTTCCATGTAGTGGCATTATGGCACCTGTAGATGCCCTATTATATGAAAAAATCAGCCATTCCCATTTCAATTTGCCGTTTCTCCACGAAGACACGGATGAGGAGAAGTTCAATGGCAGGTGCTAAGAATGTATGTTATAACGACAAACTTTTTCTATACAAATGTGGGACCGAAGACGTTTTTTCTTAAAGTTTGTAGCAATTCTATATAAGAGCGTATTACAGTTCTGGCTGGAGCTTACCCATGTTTTGTTTATTGGACTAGGAACAAATTATAAGTTTTTATGTGCGACGGTTATGAGTTCGAACCCTACTAGGGGGAATGAAACATGTAATATTTTCTTTTCCGAGTTTTGCCTCTCAACACGCAATGCTTTAAGGGAAACCTGGGAACCTAAGAGCATCTTAGGCTCCCAGGATACCTACACTGCTATGTATCTATCTAATTATATATATTAAAAAAAATACAGGTATTATTTTAATAAATAATTGTAGAAAACACTTAAATAAATATCTTGAAACAATAATTTGGCCTATATTTATTTACTTGTACTGGTTGTTGTATATAAAATTATATCAAACTAGGAGAAAATCATCTTAACGACTTAGACATCTTAAGTAGGATTAAAATCCATTCTCAATGATCTTTAATAATAAATAAACGTAAATTATTTCGAAAACCATAGCAGAAATATAACTTCCCGATAAATTTTATTACCAGTTAATCACTGATAGTAGCTTCTGATAAGAGTAATCAGCATAAGTGAAAGTTCCCGTGTGGGCACAACCTTACGACAACAGGTGCTACACGATAATGACTAAACAGCCCTTGCATTTGTAATGAAGCTGAGTGGGGCACAATGAGGGATGTGTGACGTCACAACGCGGGCATAGATCACTGGATCTGAAGATATACTTGGAACATCATCAAATAGTATTTAAGTCTTCAGCAAAAAGAAAAAACACAATAGAACCTACAAAAGCTTTAAAAGCTTCATTTTTGAATTAATTTGAATATGTTAACCCCTTTCTTGTTAAGCGCTTTACCTATAATAAGAGGCTTTAAGCAATGTCTCGGTTTTAGAAGAAAAGAACAGTGAATCTATATTTCATTAAACTATAAAAAATCTGTATCCCTCATACAGTAGGGTAAACAGAGGGAATCTAGTGTAAAGACACTCCGTGGTGCCAGAGCGGAGAAATGAAAATATTAATAAATAAAAATTCATTCTCTCGAGTGGTTATCGAACCCACAACCAGCGCGTTGCAGTCATTCCTTTGTGCTCCTGCACTACGACGGCTATATTTCATTTTAATGCTTAATAAAATTTAATACGGTGGAGCTTTCTTACAATGAGAAATAATGTACGATCCAGTAAATTATGGCTCCGGTTATTATGCGCGCGGAGAGAATGTAATAAGACTCGTGTTGATGTATAAGGAATTAATCCTGTGGGACTCGACCAAGTAAATTGTGAGAAAAAATAAGGTATTTTTTAAACTTAAAAAAGTATTTAGTAAATAATAAAAATAAGCACAATAATAAACATCTGATACTACTAACTGTACAGATATTTTGTTTAAACTATACTTTTAATTTTTAAAATTAATTATATTAAATAATATGTTTTTACTCCGTTTCCATTAAATCACTTCTGTTCTCCACTTTCGGCTCAATTCTTCAGGATGCTGCGTAGTGGAACTCAACACCTTGCTTTTAGGAAACGAAACGACCCTGTGCCCATCAAATCTCTAATAAAAAAACATCTATATTTAGCATATATAATACAAATTTTTAATAGCAGCCGCTATATGCGTATATCATATTCATTCTCGTTCTCATAACGGTTACACGCGACGCGAGGAAAAAATTGCACCATTATATAAGACGACAACTTTTTCCATTTGGCCTAATCGCCTCCCTACGACACTACCGCAAACATTCCCCGCGGTAGAGACGGTGAACGAACCCCTCTTCGAACGAACTATCTGTCGATTCTGAGTAAATGTATAATATTATACCGTGTAGGTTTTATATGATGTTTGATTAGTATGTCTGATATAAGTATTATGTGTCGATTATTGTAGAGAACGGAGTGACTTTTCACTAGGTTAATTCCGTCTAGCCTTATAAGACGATTGACTGTTATCTTATAGGTCATATAGTCAATTGAGTTAAAGGCTTTTAGTAAGCAAAATTAACAAATTAATACATAATCTGATATTTAAATAAATTATAGTAATTAATACATTAACTTCTTCTTTAAAATCAAAATATTCTCCATTCGAATAGACTTTTGAATGTATATTTAATATTATTGCATAAACATAAAAATACAATCGTTTCTAAATACAGCGCTGAGAAGAAACTCCATAGTTTTTCCACAGTTCAAAATAATAATATCTCGAATGACATCTAAAGCTATTGGTAGAGATGTATAGCATAAATGTAATATGAAAGAGGCTAGATAGGAACGCTATTCTTATCTTGACGAGTCCCACGAGTAATCAGTTTCGTTAGTACCGTGAGTTGTATTACTAAAAAGTATATTTTCTAATATATTAAAAAGTGAAACGTATAATAATAACGTTTATATTTAACAATAGAAGAATTTTATGAGGCAATCGGTGCGCAAGTGTGCGACCGTGGAGTTGTGAGTTCAATTCTCACTATGACTAGAGGATTGAAATTTTTTATATTTTCATATCCTCGCTCTGGTAACAAGGCGAAACGCGGCGTTGAGTTCCTTCACTCAACACGTAATGCCCACTTAAAAATAGGAAAATGGGGAACGAACTGTCTTAACCGTAGGCTCCCTCTAACATCAATAAGATCAATGATCATCAAAAGAATTCCTATGGCATTTTTATAGGTATGTGTGTAAATAATAGATTTAGAACAAAATTTTGAACGTAAGCTTCTCGTAGTAAAAATAAAGCATAAATGTGTAAACCCATAAGTTACTTATATTAGTAATTCTTAGAAACTTTTCGACTAGACACATATTTAATATTAACGTCTCTCAGACACTTTTACAGCGTGTGCTATAAAATTTTTAAGTAAATTAAATTACCGACTACGGAGCGTGCGTCTTTTACCAAGAGTTTTTCCGATAGAACTTTATTTATGAGTTAGCAGGAAATATGTGTTTTCTTTCGAGATTTTATCATATATTAGCTGTAACATGGAAATTTTGAGTGTACAGAACAAAAATAATATTGTAATGTTATTTGAGTGAAGCAAATTTTACACTTTGCTTGATTATGTTTATATTATTAGTATTTACATGTATAGTTTATTTTTCACGATTTTATCCATACAGAGATATATAGTAGGCAAGGATAACCTAGTGTCAAGGCTCTCTATTCTCACAATTCGGCTCATTTAATAACATTGTGAGTTCTGAGGCCACAGTATCGTAATACGAGTATGTCTAATGCTATACAATCATCGATTACTATATATTCAACTGTTGTTCTACGACTCGGTGTATGATAAGTAGGTGTGTGATACTATTTTATGAACCAACTCCGATATAATTATATAGAAATATCCGCCTATTTATCTAATACCTTCATTTGAAAATCGAGAGCATTATAAAATTATTTAATTGAATAAATAATTTCAATCTTTATAAATTCTCTTTTTAATTTTGTGTAAAAATGCGAATATTGATATTAAATCTATTGTAGGAAGTATTTTTCCAAAGAGGCAACTTGCGAGCAGGCCTCGAGAGTTATGGGGTAATCTGTGATATACGGCGGTTAAGCCATAAGATATTGCGCTAGTGCTGTTATTAAATCTCAAAGGAACTTGTCAATAAAACTTTACGAGTAAAAAAGAGTAGATGAATTTATTTACATCAGTTGTACGTATATTTATATAGTGTAAAATAATAAAAAAATATGTAGAATTTTAATTGAACAGATTTTATTTTTTTTAGCTTCACCTTGTATCCCGCATATAACAGCGTAGGCAGAAGGCGCCTAGTGTTAACATATTCCATTCCCTACTTTCCGCCGAATTTTTGGGCCATTGTGTGTTGAGTGGCAGACTCTACCAGAGTGAAGTTATGAAAATATTAATAAAAAATCAACCCATGGAGGAACCATGAATTGAGAATTAAGTGAGTGAGAATCGAATCCACAACCGTCGCGTTTGCAATCATACGCTTGTGCCCCTGCGCTACTAGGGTTCAACGGACTTTAATATGGATTTTAATAATAGATTAACTAATTTGTTAGGAAAGATAATTTGTATAATTAATAAAAAATATGTACAACACTCACACAACACAGTACAACACCAAGAGAGTCAACTCGCAAGCGAAGATTTTTTGCAGTTATGAATATATGTCACTAAAATAATTTTAAAATGATACTAATTGAAATAAAGTAATAAGTAATATAAATATTATTTCTTCATACAATATATTTAAGACAAAACATTCTATATCAGCCAAAAAGAAACGAAAAGAAGAAAAAAAACATAACAATCTATTGTTTAATAACGTAAAGTAATAAACCTTTATTAGCGTAAGATATATAAAAAGTTTGCAAGATCTTTGTTTACTATTAAAGGCGTACTTCACAACTTCGTCCATTTCAGTGGCTTAAGTTGAAGTAACAAAAGATATTTTCAAGCGTTAATCGTTCTCGGAGTAAATATAGCGAGTAAAAACTTCACCTAATACTTTCAAGTTCTCTCCGGTACTCCGCTGGTACTGGAAATTTATTTTTTACTACTTAATAATGGTTTGTTTGACTCGCTTGTTTTAAACGTTTGGTAATCTAATTCTGTATAGTATAATTTGTTTGATAGAAAGTTTTCCTTTTCGTTTGGTAGAAATTTTATATGTTTTTATACAATCGACGATATCGATATACTATTTAAGGTACTTTACTATGAATTGGTTAAAAAATGTTTATACTTATATATGTAATATGTTTCTTATGTAATATGTATTTTAAAAATTTACTTTTTCAAAATATATTTATAAATAAATAGCCGTTAACCAGCCAATAATTAAATGCAAGAAGAAGTCGTTAAAATTTTTCTTAAAAGTTAGAAAATGGAGAACGAACTGTACTAACACTAGGCTCCACCTGACATCAATAAGATGAAAGATCATCAACAGAATATGGTATTTTTATAGATATGTACATAAACAGTAAAGATTTAGAAGAAAATTTTGGATAATAATAATCATAAAAATATAAAAAACAAAACTTAGAACTAGCTCTATGCTAGCATTCGATCGTATAGTAAAAATAAAAATAAAGTCTAAATAATCCAGAACGCTGCTTAAACTAAACCCGTTGAAGACGAGACGTAAATCCCAATAGGCGTTTCTCGATACTGTAATATACTCGTACGTTGCAGTGACGAGGTCTCTCGTAAAATTCTAAAACGGTGCACTACGTCGAGTTTATTTGATAGCTAAGAAATGTCGCTTAGCTTTTGCAGGCAAGGAGTCTTGCAATTTTACCTCGTTCTATATTGTTATATGTTCTTGGAGGACAAAAATGTGTCTCGTGAGACTAAAAGCGTGTTTTCTAATTGAATTGTAGTGGTTCTGGATTTTGTAGGTGTGAGAAGTTTGCGGAACATATGGATTTTTATTACGTTTTTACGTTATTCTACTCATTTTAGTTTAAAATTTTAAATGCATCATGCGAAATAGCTAGCAATTATTATAAATAATTTATTTCATACTTTATGAAAACTATACAAATATATACTCGTATATTTAAATATTGTATTGGACGAATAAAAGTTATAATGTGTAATTTACTAATAATTTTATTCCACAAGACTTATTATACATAAAATTTTCTAAATTGATTATTATTTAAAAGTTAATTAAAGCTTTAATATTAACGACTTAACTTAAGAATTAAGGTGAATTTTTGTGTTTAGAAGTTAGAGCAGACACACACTCTGTTGACGTTGCATCGTCCGAATATGAACCCGAGCGCGTTGCACACGTTGCGGCACATGGCCGCCGTGCACACCTGGTTGTTGCGCTCCTGATGCGCGACTGATGGCAGGTCAGCTGGACTCAGGATCACCGGGAACGAGTCAGGGTTTTGTATGAAGAGGATATCTGTAACAAAGATATGAATTAATTGACTAACAAAACATAACAGTTTTTTTGTGGTGGCTTTTGGCAACCAAAAAATGAAAATTGCAATTCAAAGTCGACGTGTTTTTTTGGATATTTATTTGTACACGTACATATGCTTTACTTTTACCATATGCAGGATATGCAGGATAAGCATAAAACTGAAAAATATATTAAAAGGTACTTACCAGGTCTAATAACATTTTCTTCACATGTGACTGCCTCTACCAACAGTAGAGCTACTATGATAGCAGAAATGAAATAGAAAATTTTAGTTGCCATTTTGGGGTTTGTAATTTAGTTATTCAACTGTGATTACTAAACACGAATCGTTGATATTTATACAAAAATTACAGATAAGAAATTAAAAGTAGGTAATCAAATCAATACCTTTTTGAGATAGCAATTCCCTTATTTTTTTATCTAATTATTCATAATTTAAAATTATTGTTAATTTAGATTTTGTTTAATTTAATTTGTTTGTTTTTAGTGTTTTACGTTGAAAGACTACCAACTTGTTATTTATTTTCGAGAGTGTAAAGTTTTAAGCACAATAGTTATGGATCTAGCTTAATCTCAATTGGATAAATATTCTTAATAACAAAAATATTATCATTTTGTAGGTATGGTTAAATAAAGAAATGTATATGATAAGAGGAACGAAAAGAGGCTTTTGTATTTTTTTCTATCAATAGCAAGTAGGCACAGTAAATCTAGTGTTAAGACACTCTTGGGACTACCTCAACGCGTAATATAAACATACAGCGTCTTGTTACTTCTTTAACGATGCTGTATTATATAGTATTTTAACGATGCTGATACCTGGAATAACGACTAAAGTTTTTAACGAAATAAGCTAAGAAAAATATAGCTAAGAAAAAAAAGAAGAATTTAAAATTTCACATAAATAGGTGGACACTACCAAATATACCAGAAATGGGACATAAAATAGCATCACACATCTAGAAGTAGAATAACAATTGAAGTCCCTATATCTATATATGTCCAACGCCATACAAGCATCGATTACGATATAATAACCGTTCGTCCGTTTCTAATAAACATTTAACAATGTAATAATATTGTAATTTTGGTATGCTAGTTATGAATGAGAGCATAGAGCGAGTTGTAGTACATATAGTAGTTTAACAATCTACATACTACTGAGAAGACTATCGAAAATAGTTATATATAGTTTTCCGTTACCGAGAAATATACTCCGTGTCTAACAGATATAATCAGTTACTTGTGTTTTTATATAAAAATATTAGTTTAGAAATTTTTATTGAAATTTAAATTTGTATTAAATCTAGTCTAATAGGTAGTCTTGGTTCCCTAGTACCCTTATTAGGATGAAGACAGTATCGTTATGATGGAAAGCATGACTGCTTTTTTCGGGTCTTTAATGGCCATTTTTAAGTTTTACTGCACATACTTCTCGTCGCTGTCCCCATCTCGATTCGTATTAGTCTTTTTACAGTATCATCTTCACTTTGCGAAATCACCACGAACGCGTGAGACGCTATCGCGAGAGAACCGAAATTCGTGCTGGTCAGACCTTGTGCAGTGTATCTATCTTTTCCAAATGCATAGATAAGATGTAAATAGGTTTCAATCAAGAAAACAACAAAGACTCGGAATCAAAACACATCTTGGAAGTAGCTTATCGAATTTAGCTTTATCTTTGCCCTAAAACACTAATTTGTTTATTTCGATAACAATCTACTATGTAATACAGGGGGCAGTACCGGCTTTTTTGGAGCATTCTTATCTTAAAATTTTCAATATAAATACTACGTAACTCATTTTAAAATTATAATTGAAAAAAACGCTAAAGTAATAAAATGGCTTCCAAAATTTTTGTACTTTTCACCTTTATGTCAGTTGTACTCTTTGTACAAGCTGCACCAAGTGCTTCTTTGGGCGAACAAGAATCAGGTAAGTTCCAGTTAAATATTTTTGATACATTAATTTAAATAACATTAGCTGCTACATTTGATACATTAATTTAAATAACATTAGATGCTGCATTTTATATTACTTTGGTAAATAACAGAGGTCAATGTTGAATTTTATGAGACCAAATTTTATGTATTTCCTCTCTTACAGATATCCTCTTCATACAAAACCCTGACTCGTTCCCGGTGATCCTGAGTCCAGCTGCCCTGCCATCAGTCTCGCATCAGGAGCGCAACAACCTGGTGTGCACGGCCGCCATGTGCCGCAACGTGTGCAACGCGCTCGGGTTCATATTCGGACGATGCAACGTCAACAGAGTGTGCGTCTGCTCTAACTTTTAATTAATTGAAGTAGTAATAGAATAATGTTAAGAAATTGTAATATAGGAAACTTGTTTAACTGTGATTTAATAAATACTTTAAGTAATATTTTTTTGTTTATTATTTACCAATACAGAAAATGTTAATATTTAAATAGAAGAGCATCTAACTGCAAGATATCAAGGAAATTAATCAAATAATAAAAAAATAGTTGAGATGTTGTTGTTTGTAATTAACATTACAGAAAATAGAGTTAAGAATTGAAAAGTAAGAAAATAAATCAATACTTTTACTTTGTGATTCACTTGGCGTTTAATATATACGTACAGTGGCGCAATTCAACAGCCTTGTTCCAGAGCAAGAAATTGAAGATAAATATTTTTCTTGAGCGGGAATCCAATCCACAACCGTCGCGTTTAGGTACAATATGCCGCTGGCCTCTTATTACTTACAAATTCTATATTAGCTCACATATATATTTTTTTGCATACATTTCTGGAAAATCAACATTTTTCCGTTTAGTTTAAATTTTAATTACAAAAAGCTAAATAATATTTCAGTTGCTCCTGCAATAATGACGACAAAGTAAATTAAATTTTATTTTTAATGAAAAATAATATTAATATTTCTCTACACTTACTATTCGTATTGATATTGAGTATATTTTATGAATATAAATCCTATTTTCGTATTGCAATGGAGAATAGTACAATAATTTCACGGTGTTTAATTACAATTACGAATGTTGAATGTGAAAACGTTAAGAGATTAATTACTAATTATGAAATGTATTGCTTTAGTATTTCATGCATAAAACTAAAGTAGCTATATGGTAAACTAAATGGTAATACAGTTGTAGATATATGTAGGTAGTATGTGGGTAGATTTATTATTATTAAATAACTCTTCATCACGTATGATATTAAAACATTGTAAATGTTTAGAGAAATGTTTGTAAAAATCAATGATTATTGTTAACTAGTGGACCCGGACGCGGCTACGCCTGCTTGAACTATAAGAATATTTTCGCGTCGGTCATACTGTGCTGCCCGTAGGCTAGGTGATTTCGAATTAGTGACGTCTCCTTAATTATTTATTAGAATGTTATACAGTAAACTGTAATTTCAATCTAGATAAAATGCTAAAAGTGACTGTTATATTTATTTCATAAGGATGAATATCAAAATGTCGCGGTAACGGTTGCGTAGCGACGCGACGGTTGTTATCAACATGGCAGAATAAATTGCATGTCAAATTAGAAAGTACTTTAAAACATATTAGTTTATATGTATAATGTAATGTTATATAGCCTATAGCACTTCTGAAGAATGCAGCTTTCATACAAAACAAAAACAATGTAAATCGGACCAATAGATCCAGAGATCTTAGCGTTCAAACAAACAAACAAACAAACTCTTCCGCTTTATTATATTAGTATAGATATAGCTTCACTCAAAAGTCAGAATAAGAGAAATGGTACCAGCAGTGACGAAACTCAAAGTCAAACAGTTCCCAAAAAATTCAAACTATTGCTTCTTTCATTTTTTGTTATTGGCGAAAATATACAAAACCAAAATATTTTAAAAGAACACTTTATTAAAAATTTCAGTTATACTATAGCACAATTATAATTCTTATAAGTTGGTACAGATGCATATTCTGTTGATGTTGCAGAGACCGAACCTGAACCCGAGCGCCTGGCACACGTTGCGGCACATGGCGGCCGAGCACACCAGGTTATTGCGCTGAGGTACTGACAAGGCTACTTCTCTACTCAGGATTCTTGGAAACGTGTCAGGATTTTGAATGAATAATACATCTAAAATAAAAAAAAATCTTTTTCATAAATAACGAGCAAACGATTTTGAAAAAAGTTGCATTGAAATTGCATTGCATATGAAAGCCACAGTAGTATGACTATGTTATAATAAAACGGTAAGATTAGTAAAACAATTACCAGGTCGATTAATATTTTCGTCACACGTGACTGTTTCTAGTACAAACAAAGCTACTATTATAGCAAAAAATAAAGAGAAAATTTTAATTGCCATTTTTATTTTAAATTAGTTGTTAAACTGTATTTCCTGACAAAATTTTTCAGCATTTATAGTATTTCATAACTGATAAATAATACGTTAATCCTTATTAATGAACTATGCAGATATATTATCTAACAAACATATAGAATTCACAGTAATATTGATATTTTTTAGGGTTACCATAAAGAATTAAACGGAATCCTTATATTACACTCACACACAAACACACACACTTAGACTGTATTGGCTTTTGAATATGTTACTGTTTGTAATTTTCCTCAAGAAGTCATACTATATACAAGTCTCTTGGAGCATAGAAAGAATAATACTTTAACCTTTTACCTCTAGTTAAAATATATGAAAAAAATCACTGCGTAATCAAAATCTATAAGGCACTTTAGGTAGATCTAGAATAATCATAAAATTTGGCAAAACATGAGAACTAACAATACAAACGAAGTAAAAAAATATATTTTTTTATGTTTATTACAGAAAAAAAAGCATTACAGATTTATATTTGTAGTGTTTCAACTAATCAATTTCCTCAAGTTTAACTTTCCTTTGGTCTACAATTAGAAAATTAGTACGGAACCTTCAGTACGCGAGGCTCTCACTTGACTAGTTTTTTATTTTAATCAAATTACAAGAAATGTTATCAACGCCAAAACAATAACAATATGCAGAACTGCATAGATAAGCATTTCAAAACAAAAGATAATATTATATTTTGTTTTTGTTTATATTAAAATTAATTTGTGAATTACAATATAAAAAATAGAGTTTGTTCTTCATAGAGTATTAGGAAAATATTTGTTAGAGATCTCCGATTAAAAAAAAAATGTTTTAATAATCAAAACATTCTGGATTAAGGATTAAAACCACATTCTTGTTAGGAAACAATAGTTTATTGTTACATGTAAGTCCTGTTATTAACTACAAACTTCTGACATTATTTGAGATAATCTACGGTGAGATAAGTTATTAGAAGATAAGTTAAACATCAATATTTTGAACGTAGTGGTACTCGGAACCACAGTTCTTAGACACCGTTCGTCGGATTTTTCTGTAAGCATGTTAGGATGAGCTGTCTAACGTACCTACGAAGTACTGAGTTCATCTATATGCTTTAAATATTACATAATAAACTTACATCACAGCCATGGATCTTATTACTTTGAGAATATATGCCTTTTCTAATACTATATCTACAATATTTAACCGATTTTAAAAGTTGTAATAATGGAAAATCAAGACAATGTTGTTTAACTTTAAATAAAAAAGACTCTAGACTTAGAACTTGTGCAATAAGAAAACTTTGAAAATACGTCGTACATTAACGAAGTCATACTAAACTTAATTACGACTGTATACAATGTGAATAAATCAAATTAATTACTTTTCCAGTAGGCGAATCTGTCTCTTATATTGTTAGCTTGTTATTACTATATTACTTCGTAATATATTTTTATATATATACTTGTGGACCCGAACGCAGCTACGCCCACTTGAACTATACATATATTTATTAAATATATTTATGAAATTATTTTCAGTTTTCAATAGAGAGATGCGTTAAGCAAGCTCATTTTGGGTGACGTTTTCTAACAACAAACTTTGCAAATCGTTGCTTAGTAACGGTCGCATAGCGATGTTTGTTATTAACATGGCGGAATAAATTGCATGTCAAATTAATAAGTATTTTAATATATTGGTAACATCGATATCGAAAATATTAGAAATATGAGAAAAAAAAGTATCCTATGTTCATCCCGAGACCCTCAAGTATCTCTATATGAGTATTTTGTCACAATTAAATTAGCGGTTTGGCCCTGATTGCGTAAAAGACAGATAGACAGACAGAGTTACTTTAGAATTTTTAATATAAGTATGAATGGCAGAAAATATATTATGATTGCATTTAGTATTTGTATAACATAATGTTAAGTGTAATATTTCACAAATATTTTCTTTTCAGACATCTCTAGAAATAATATACAGCAAAATTAATTTATTTTTCGTACATTATTTTCCTTCTTTAAAAATAAACAATTTATTATTAGCTGAATTAATTGTAGCGATGTTTATTTGCTTAGCAGATTAATTAATAAACTATATTTGAATACTATAAATATTTTCTCATTACACCATTTGATATCATGATTGTACAATATATTTAAGTCCCAATTTTTCCACGATACTGTACTTTAATTTTAGTTTAAAAATAAATGTTCTATTAATTATTTTAAGTGGGAAACGGAAGTGTATTCATGGCGAACGCGGTGTTCTCTTTCTCATTTTGCGTTTTGCCGCTTTGAAGTCTCGTGTCTTAGTAAGAGATATTCTTTTCTACCCGCCTTTGTATCCCGCACATAGCAGGATATAGCGTGAAGATTAAAAAATAACTTTGAGCTGCATTGTTCCAAGTGAGGCATGGATTCGAACATAATTATTTCCATATACTCTACATCAGTAACGTAATGTTTGATATTAAAATTTACATTACCGATATAATATTATTATGTTAATATAACGATTACATATAAGAAGATATATCCAAGTGACTTTAATATGAACAGGTCAATTGATTACTTGTAGTATATCATAAATTATAATAATGGACAGCTACTCGAAATCTTTTATCTTATCTATTATGGGAAGTAAACGAATTAAATTGTTTGTTTTTTAAATTTTTCAATATAAACACAGAACTGAATATAACTGGATAAAACAAGCGTGCAATTACAACTTCAGTTTTGATGACAATGAAATTACATATAATTACAATTTCCAGAATCATGACGAAACATTGGTTCCGAAAAACACTAAATAT
This sequence comes from Heliconius numata, assembly GCA_016802625.1. Classification (NCBI taxonomy): domain Eukaryota; kingdom Metazoa; phylum Arthropoda; class Insecta; order Lepidoptera; family Nymphalidae; genus Heliconius; species Heliconius numata. The sequence goes on along the minus strand of JAEBDU010013416.1, from coordinate 87,236 downwards.
ACTTTTATTATACAAGATAAATAAATTTTACATTTTTAAATGTTAAGAAAGTTATCCAAAATGGTAATTGTAAAATTTGGAGTTTGTAAAGATTTTATTATTAACTTTCTATCCATTTCGAGACATTGAAGGCTGACAGTATATAAAACAAATTGGAAAAATCACGCTTACAACATGAGAACTTTATTAAAGTGACCATCGTAACAAAATGGCGAGATGAAAATGTTTTTTAATAAAATTATTTTCCTATATAGGAATCGAACCCACATAGTGTGCAGTCGGAAAATGTTTCGCTGTGCCACAATGATCTCATATTGAAACCGCTATTTCATAGGTCTAATACAGAGAGAAACTACATATATGTATGTAAAATTTTCTCAGTTTCCCAGTTTCAGTCCCTAAACAATAATGTAAGTTATAATGTAATATTTGTATATACGACGGCTTTTTTTTGCTTTTTTTTTGTTTTTTTGAACGCATAGAAAAGCTGTAATTAGATTTCCATAATAGAGACAATTAAGACTTTGAATCAAAACATATTTTGGAAGTAGCTTATCGATTTATCGTTATCGTTGCCCTAATACACTAATTTGTTTACTTTGATAACCATCTACTAAGCAATGTAACGGGGAAGTACCAGTTTTTTGGAGCATTCTTATCATAAAAAAAATTATATAAATATACGTAATTAATTTTAAAATTACAATCGCAATCTTAACGCTAAAGCAGTAAAATGGCAACTAAAATTTTCTATTTCATTTCTGCTATCATAGTAGCTCTGCTGTTGGTAGAAACAGTCATGTGTGAAGAAAATATTGTTCGACCTGGTAAGTACCTTTTATGAAACAATTAAAAATGGAATTTTTTTTATGTAAACAAAACAACTTGTCAAAAAAACGCGTTGAATGACTGACTAATTTAATCTGAGACTCACGATGTCAATAAAGCTGGTCTAAATTCCATAGAGGTTGCAATTAATTTGAGATGCTTAAAAGTCGCTTGAAAATCTTTTTTTTTGTTATTATTATTAATAAAAATTTGTGTTACAGATATATTATTCATCCAAAACCCAGACAAAGCACCAGTGATACTTAGCCCGGAAGAGGCTTTAATGGGTCCTCCCCGCAACAACCAGGTGTGCACGGCGGCCATGTGCCGCAACGTGTGCAACGCGCTCGGGTTCATATTCGGACGATGCAACGTCAACAGAGTGTGCGTCTGCTCTCACTTTTAATTAAATTAATTAGTAATAGAATATTTTTAAGAAATAGTGATTTAGGAAACTTGTTTAACTGTGATTTAATAAATATTTTAAGCACTACGTTTTTTGTTTATTATTCTTATATTGATACTGAATTTTTACTATATTTAAATAGGCGATATTTAATTATTTCCCAGTTTAAGTAAATCAAATTTTAAACAATTTAAATCATATAAAGAAAAATAAGAACTAAGTTAATTATTTTGTGACTCTCTCCACAAAGTCCTGATTAAAACTTTCAAAGCTTTTTGGATTATATAGGAACTAGCGACCCTCTTGCGGCTTCGCCCGCTTTTACTACTGGATTATTCATATAATATATGTTTGCAAATCACTTAAGATAATGTGAAAATTAATTAAACCCTAATGCAACCCGCATTTTCGTAGTTTCAATAAGGATTTTCCAATTGTTTTACACAGCAAGGATTTTTTAGTAGGTACCGTAATTTTAAATCTGTGCTACTAATCTTTTCAAGTACTTATTAAAATATATTTAAAAGACTATTTTTAGATAGTTAAATGACTATTTTTAACGGAAGAAATTATAAACAAAAACCTACCTACTGATAACTACTACAAAAAATATGAAACCAAATATATCGCGCTGAAATAATACATTTAACTCCAATTATCCAATACGTGCAAACACATCTAAATCTTCGTTGCTATAAAGGCAGGCGGGTTTTTTTTTCGAGCTTATGGTTAATACTGAAGAGGGTATTCTGTCCCTGATGAAAAGCAAGCACTACGTGGCTGCCTGTGAGGATAATTAAATAGAATGCATCGGCCGGGAATCGAACCCGGGCCGCCCGCGTGGCAGGCGAGCATTCTACCACTGAACCACCGATGCGTGTAAGGCAGGCGAACGCGGCGGACGCAAGCCGTTTCGCAGCAGGGATTTTTTGATACTGTAACAACTTCTAAAGTACTTATTAAATTGAAAAACAGTAAAAGACAGTTTTGATCTACATTAAATGGCCAACGTAACTAATATACTTATTTATATGCTGAGAGTAAGGGATAAGTGAAACTTGACTCGATACAATTTATGTGTGAACAGCGTAATGTGTTAAAAATTAAATGCGTTTTTCTCTAAAACTATTCGCAATTTCGAAATGATGTAAAAAGCAAATTTTATCTTCGTTTAACGTAGAAATTTAATAAAGTATTTTAAAGGATAAGGATTAATACCATTATGGAAAAATATCCCTCACAATAAAAAATATATTGAAATTACAATTTTTAGACAGAAATATGACCACTACACGTTATTCTTAAAAGATACGAATATGCCATCGCGGACTTTTTTGTAGATCTTATTAAGAGGAACAATACTCTAGTACATTATTTTCATGTAGTACTTACCATTAAAGCAGCGCATGCGCGAAAGTGTCTCAACGGGTAGGACTTTATACACATTTATCGTATTTATGTTAATTTACATAAGAATGTACTAATAATAAACTATATATAAACCTTCCCTGAGAAATACTCGACCTAATGGTGAAAACCACAATAAAATCCGTTGGGTGGTTTAGAAGAAGAAGAGTTAGAAAGTTCAGACAGACACAAAAAGCGACTTTGTTTTATAAGATATAGGATAGGATAAATTATAAATAAATAGTATTTTTTTCTTGAAGCTGTATTCCGCTTATAGCAGGGTAGGCAGAGGGAACCTAGTGTTGAGACACTGCGTTCTCCGCTAACTCAACGCCACGCTTTTTATCTTGGTACCAGAGCAAATAAATTTAAATATAAATAATTCATTCACTCGAGTGGGAATGGAACCCACACGCCACAACGACAGAAAAATAATTATTATTTAGTTAAGTCTACGAACAACAGCCTCAAATTTAATGCTTGACGAGTAGATAAGCTCCTAATTAATAATGATATAATCTGGCATAGAAGTTAAATAAGGTAAATAAGAATACTAAATGTATTTTTAGTATTTTTTCTCCATTTATATCAGAACAAATTTTTCAAAACCGAGTTTATGTAAACTTTAAAGGTCGTTAATTAAGTGTGAATTTGTAAAATAAGTGCCGCTGACTTTCATCTGCTGATTCTCCCCAGAAAAACAAAAAAGATAAAATATTGTAGATGTAATAAAAAAAATATTGCGTTATCTCTAATATCATAAAATTTCCTAGTGCATTGTAATATTTATTAAATTACTAGCGACCGTGGCTTCGCCCGTTTGATCTACATGATTATTATTCATTTAATAAACAGAATTGACTGACAGTTAAATATGTTGATGTCAATGCATAATTTAATTTAATACATATTCTAAATGTTTTGGATTATTTTTTAGGAGTGACCAGAAAGAACCAATTTGCCAATTTTTCATGACATGGTGGTAGCGAACGCCTATTGCGATCGAATAAATTATAATTTTAACAAAACAAACAAACTTAGACTTGATTCCATATTGGAACCTAACCAAACTCTTTTCAAACTACCCTTTAACTGACTTCCAATAAAAAAATAATCATCTAAATCCGTTGGCGTGATATTCAGTTATTGGTCCATTTGTTGCGCACATACTTAATACAAGACGAATATGACTTAAGACTTATGTGATTTTCTAATGTATAGCATTGTCAGAATTCGACCAATTTAAAATGAAACCAGAGTAGCACCAGCTTTCAAATGAAAACCAATCATATCTCATCATATATGCGTGATACAGCATGATGAAAGTTCTATTATATCATCATGTACCTACAGCGCTGTGACTACGTCTTTTTCTATTTCAATGGTTGTGCTACCTTTTTCTTTGACTTAAAAAATAAATATTAAAATCTAAAGTATCAAATAAGGTATGTATCGCAACTAGCACCGTTTATAAATTTACTCAAATATAAAACACAGCTTACGCCTCAATAAAAAAAAAAAATTAAAATGACTATCAAAGACTATTATTTGATATAATTTTACTACTTAATATTTTGTAATTTTCTCTGTAGGTGATTTCAATGTAAATCTTTTGAGAAAATAAATATCTCTAAACATAATTTCAAAATAAGAAATTGTAAATAAGTATAAAATTTTTATTAAATCACAGATATTTTACAATTGCCTTAATATCTAGTATCTTAAAGTATGCTCTCTTTAAAGTACGTTATTACTAATTAATTTAATTAAAAGTTAGAGCAGACGCACACTCTGTTGACGTTGCATCGTCCGAATATGAACCCGAGAGCGTTGCACACGTTGCGGCACATGGCGGCCGTGCACACCAGGTTGTTGCGGGGAGGACCCATTAAAGCCTCTTCCGGGCTAAGTATCACTGGGGCTTTGTCTGGGTTTTGGATGAATAATATATCTGTCATAGAAATTTTTATTAATAATAATAACAAAAAAAATATAGACTTTCAAGCGACTTTTAGGCATCTCAAATTAATTGCAACCTCTTAGGAATTTGGACCAGCTTTATTTACATCGTGACTCTCAGATTAAATTAGTCAGTGATTGAACGCGTTTTTTTGACAAGTTGTTTTGTTAAAAATGGAATTTTGTGTATGTAATACACAACATTTAATTCCATTTTTAATCGTTTCATAAAAGGTACTTACCAGGTCGAACAATATTTTCTTCACATATGACTGCCTCTACCAACAGCAGAGCTACTATGATAGCAGAAATGAAATAGAAAATTTTAGTTGCCATTTTGATGTTTGTAATTTAGTTATTCAACTGATATTACTAAGCACGAATCGATGATATTTATACAAAAATAACAGATAAGAAATTAAAAGTAGGTAAACTAATCAATGCCCCCTCGAGTTATCACTTCCCCTAAATTTTTATCTAATTATTAATTATTTAAAATTATCATTAGTTTAGGTTTTGTTTGATTAAATTTAATATTTTTATTATTTATATTGAAAGATCAATTACATTTTACATATTTTCAAGAATTTTATTTAGTTTAACACTAAACTAAGTTCAGTTAGTAGACCATTTGCACAAAAATAAATGCTCATTTTATGCACCTCGCTCGATGGTTATGGGTTCTAGTCGTTTACACAAAGCATAGCGAAGCGAAATTACTCATCGTAATGATGTGACGAAAATATATTTTTATTTATTTATTATATTTAGTGTGATTGTAATGTAATAAATAAAAGCATTCTGTAGTTTATATAGATTATGTAAACTATGTTTAAATATTAAAAACGTTTTCTAATAGTAAGATTTACCCATGTTTAGTCTAATTTTCTTTAATGTAATCCATACATGATTTTATTTAAGCCATAGCTCTGCCATTATACTTTTTATTTCAAAATATGGGTATTGTAAAATGTGCTACTATTTTATATTATCTTATTATACATTAGAAGTATAACACAGAACGTGCCTAAACTTCTATTTACTAGAAGTTGGCCCTGAACTATGGCATGTTTACTCAAGATTCTTTCGTGTAAAAAAAGGAACATCCGTAATTTCTCAAGAGACGGTCGTACGTGAAATTTCTTTAAAAAACACGATTGTCCAAATCTGGCATTGTCTTGGTGATTTTAAATGCTTTTGAGATTGATACATTTTCTTTCTATTCCTTGAAGCCTTCGACATTTTCATTTCTACTATTTTTTATACTACAATTTTATCAGTATAAAATATCGGCAATAGTTAATATAATTACTACGTCAATATAATGATTAAATATAACTAGCTATATCCAATAGAATTTTTTTATAAAAGTTTAATTAATCACTTGTAGTACCTATATCATATATGATAACAAAGAAAAGCCGAAATCTTTTGTCTTATCTTAATCAAAATAATACAAATTAATATTTTTTAAAATTTTAATTATGCACACAATGGATGAGGTGGAAAAGAAGAGCTGGATTGAACTTCGAGAAGTCAGTATCGTTGATACTGGAGGAAGGCCACGTGCCATGCAAGGAGAGTTTAATGACAGAGGCCTATAAATGATTTTCTTATGCGAATTTATACACTGTACCACAATGTCAAAAATGAAATAATTATGATAGATATAGATTTATAATGCTTTAACTATTATTTTGAAGTTTAATTTCTACAAATACAAATAAAATGTATATTTCAATAAAAATAACTTAAAATTTTATAAGTCCATCTTCTATTGCAATAAAATAAAAATCTATCGTGATCACTTATTTTTTTCGTAGATATGTGCATTGAATATAGACAAAATTGTGTGCAAAAAACAGAGAGATAATATGTAAGTAATGTTTTCTAAATCCACGCTCCTATATTCAGGGAATACGTAAAATGAAAAAGTAAGATTCGTCCTAAATAACGATTATTAAATATAAGAACGTTTGTTATTTATTTGCATATTTTTTATATAGTGTATTATTTGTTTTGTTTCTTCGAACATAATGATAAGTTGTAATTAGGTTTCAATCCTAAAAATAACAAAGACTTTGAATCAAAACACATCTTGGAAGTAGCTTATCGACTTATCTTTATCTTTGCCCTAAAACACTAATTTGTTTACTTCGATAACCATCTATTATACAATGCAAGGGCCAGAACCGTTTTTTGGAGCATTCTTATCTTAAGCATTTTTAATATAAATACTAGGCAACCGATTTTAAAATTATAATTGAAAACTCAACGCTAAAGCCACTCAAACTCAAACACTCAAAGCTAAAGTAAAAAATGGCTTCCAAAATTTTTGTACTTTTCACCCTTATGTCAGTTGTGCTCTTTGTACAAGCCGCACCAAGTGTTTCTTTGGGCGAAGAAGAATCAGGTAAATTCCATTTTAAGTTTTATATATTATTGATAGCTTTGAGTACATTAAATTAGCTTAGGCACTAGAATGCTGTATCTTATTTTGTTTTGTTGAACGACAGAAGTCGACGTTGAATTTTATCAGACCATATTTTAATTATTTTCTCTCTTATAGATATCCTCTTCATACAAAACCCTGACTCGTTCCCGGTGATCCTGAGTCCAGCTGACCTGCCATCAGTCTCGGAGCGTAACAACCTGGTGTGCACGGCGGCCATGTGCCGCAACGTGTGCAACGCGCTTGGGTTCAGATTTGGACGCTGTAACATCAATAGAGTGTGCGTCTGTTCTAACTCCTAATTAAATGAACAGAATAGTTGTAGGAGAACATAATTGCATACTTTAAGAAACTTTAGATATTTAAGTAATTGTAAAAACATTTAACTATGATTTAATAAATTGTCTATATCTATTTACAACACCTTGTATTATTTTAAAATGAGACTTGTATGTTTTTCGTTTTATTTGAGTGACAAAAAATTATTGTAAATATTGAATTTTAATCTTAACTAATTTATCTTATACAATATTTTTTGTCAAAAATTATGAATAATTAATGCTCATCTTTTGATTGCGGTTACAAACAAGTTAATTTTTTCTGTGCTCTAAAGAACAATGACAATAACAATTTTATGGCTACTTAGGGAAAAGGGTGTGAACAGACAACCGATCTTATGAGGGTCCCGTTCATTTTTTTCTTTTGAGGTACGGATCCCTAAAAAAATATCATTGTATTTTTGTTAATATACAAGAATATATTAGTTTCTATTATATAATTTCTCTCTGATAATAAATAACGAATCAGTTATGAAATAGTATAAATACTGAAAATTTAAGTCCTACCACAAAAAACACTAATTTTCTTTTGCGATTTGAAAATACAATTTATATCCACAATTTGCACTCAATATCCAATATGAATAGTGAAAGTAATGGAACGTTAATATTATTCTTCATTTAAAATAGAATTTAAATTACGTAGTCGTAACTATTCCAGGAGAAACTGAAATAATATTTGGCTTTTTATACATAAAATTTCATCTAAGTAGAAAATTCTGTTTAATATTATAACATAGTTTTCTGTATCTTTATTTTGTAAACTAATTATACAATCATAATTCATAAGTGACAAATATTCCATATAATAAATAGACCGTCGTGGCTTGTATTTCAGTAACGTGCCGCGTGCCGTCGGTCAGTACAAACTTTTACAATAAGTCAGTGTGGATTGTCGTCATTAATTTGCATCGTCTAACCAAATCTGAGCTAATGGGCAAATGGCTTGAGAATATTTTAATATAAAAATTTATTCGAATGATATTAACATGGAACCCATAACCATAGTGCAATGAGCATACAGTGAGTTAGAATTTTTTTTGTTTAAATGATCTATTTGATGAGTTACTAAATTACATGTTTAAAAATAAAAATATTAAATTTATCAAACAAAACTATAATTTAAAATGATGAGGTGCACAAAATGTGACTGTAAAACCGACTGGTTGTGGGTTCAGTCCCCACTCGAGGTGATGAAATATTTATATAAATTTATATTTCCATTTCTTCGGCATGGTGTCGAGGCAAAGCGCGGCGTTAAATTCTGCCACTCAACACGCAATGCCTCCAGAATTCGGAAGAAAGTGGGGAACGGAGTGTCTTAACACTAGGTTCCTTCTATCTACCCTGCTGTGTGCGGGATATAGCGTGAAGCTGATTTAATAGAAAGTACTATATAAAAATAATGTACTGGAGTATTGTGCCTCTTAATAAGATCTACAAAAGAGTCCGCGAGAGCATATTCGTATCTTTTAAGAATAACGTGTAGTGATCATATTTCTGTCTAAAAATAATAATTTCAATATATTTTTTATTGTGAGCGATATTTTTCCTTTATCTATACTTTATTCGATATTTATACTTTATTGATTTTCTACGTTAAACGAAGATAAAATTTTCTTTTTACACTATTTCGAAATTGCGAATAGTTTTACAGAAAAACGCATTTAATTGTTGACACATCCCGCCGTTGACACATCAGCTGTATGTTACTCAAGTTTCACTTATCCCTTACTCTCAGCATATAAATAAGTATATTAGTTACGTTGGCCATTTAATGTAGACCAAAACTGTCTTTTACTGTTTTTCATTTTAATAAGTACTTTAGAAGTTGTTACAATATCAAAAAATCCTTGCTGCGAAACGGCTCGCCACTCGCCATGTGTCCGCCACGCCCGCCTGGCTTACAAGCATCGGTGGTTCAGTGGTGGAATGTTCGCCTGCCACGCGGGCGGCCCGGGTTCGATTCCCAGCCGATGCATTCTATTTAATTTTCCTCACAGGCAGCCACGTAGTGCTTGCTTTTCAACAGGGACAGAATACCCTCTTCGGCATTAACCACAAGCTCGAAAAAAAAAACCCGCCTGTCTCTATAGCAACGAAGATTTAGATGCGTTTGTACGTATTGGATAATTGGAGTTGAATGTATTATTTCAGCGCGATATATTTGGTTTCCTATTTTTTGTAGTAGTTATTAGTAGGTAGGTTTTTGTTTATAATTTCTTCCGTTTAAAAGTAGTGATTTAACTATCTAAAAATAGTCATCCTATATCTTATAAAACAAAGTCGCTTTTCGTGTCTGTCTGTTGTTTCTAACTCTTCTTCTTCTAAACCACCCAACTGATTTTTATGCGGTTTTCACCATTAGGTCGAGTATTTTTCGTAGAAGGTTTATATATAGTTTATTATTTGTACATTCTTATGTAAATTAACATAAATACGATAAATATGTATAAAGTCCTACCCGTTGAGACACTTTCGTGCATGCGCTGCTTTAATGGTAAGTATTACATGAAAAAAATGTACTGGAGTATTGTTCCTCTTAATGATATCTACAAAAAAGTCCACGACAGCATATTCGTATCTTTTAAGAATAACGTGTAGTGATCATATTTCTGTCTAAAAATAATAATTTCAATATATTTTTTATTGTGAGCGATATTTTTCCTTTATCTATACTTTATTCGATATTTATACTTTATTGATTTTCTACGTTAAACGAAGATAAAATTTTCTTTTTACACTATTTCGAAATTGCGAATAGTTTTAGAGAAAAACGCATTTAATTGTTGACACATCACGCCGTTGACACATCAGCTGTATGTTACTCAAGTTTCACTTATCACTTACTCTCAGCATATAAATAAGTATATTAGTTACGTTGGCCATTTAATGTAGACCAACACTGTCTTTTACTGTTTTTCATCTTAATCAGTACTTCAGAAGTTGTTACAATATCAAAAAATACCGCACCCCGCGACGTTTTGCTTATACAAGCGCGTCCGCCGCGCCGCCTCCCTTATACGTATCGGTGGTTCAGTGGTAGAATGCTTGCCTGCCACGTGGGCGGCCCGGGTTCGATTCCTGGCCGATGCATTCTATTTAATTTTCACAGGTGCATTCTATTACATTTTCATATTCCTCACAGGCAGCCACATAGTGCTTGCTTTTCATCAGGGACAGAATACCCTCTTCAGCATTAACCACAAGCTCGAAAAAACACCCGCCTGCCTCTATAGCAACGAAGACTTAGATGCGTTTGCACGTATTGGATAATTGGAGTTGAATGCATTATTTCAGCGCGATATATTTGGTTTCATATTTTTTGTAGTAGTTATTAGTAGGTAGGTTTTTGTTTATAATTTTTCCCGTTTAAAAATAGTCATTTAACTATATTTTAATAAGTACTTGAAAAGATTAGTAGCACAGATTTAAAATTACGGTACCTACTAAAAAATCCTTGCTGTGTAAAACAATTGGAAAATCCTTATTGTAACTATGAAAATGCGGGAAAATGCATTAGGATTTAATTAATTTTCACATTATCTTAAGTGCTTTGCAAACATACATTATATGAATAATCCAGTAGTAAAAGCGGGCGAAGCCGCAAGAGGGTCGCTAGTATTTATATAAGATCTTTCAGACATTTTACTTCTATACATTAATAAGAAATCTCCAAGAGAACATTATTTGATAAGGTTTTTTAGCGGAGTTCTCAGAGGAATAAAACTCTCCATATATTACTACTCGTTCTTCCTGCCATGATCTTTTTCCAGTATCATTGATACCGTGATTTCAAAAGGCAATCGGTTCTTCCCTTGCTTCTCTCCTAATTTTTTTTGCTATTCTCAGAAAAAGAAAAAAGGTAAAATAGTGTAGATATAAAAAAAAATAGCGTTATGTCTAGTTTCTTAAAATTTCATAGTGCATTGTAATACAGGGTGAGTCATATTGAACTTTCCGGTTTTGGAAGGACGTTGCACGAAGAAGGGAAGGAGTAGAAGGGTGGGGATGGTGTCATTAGACGCGCCATGACATGCAGTTTTAGTGTGCATGCAGTTTTGTTGTTTTACCAATGGCTTGGTCGGGACAACATCGTGCGTTCGTAGTTGAAGAGTTTATTAAAAATGGCGGCTCCGTGATCACAACACAGCGTGCGTTCCGTTTACATTTTGCTATTGGTCGACGTGATCCCATTCCCACTGGACCAACAATCAGAAATTGGGTATCAAATTTTAGAGCAACATCATCAGCATTAAAAACAAGACCACAAGGCCGAATTAGGACGTCAACGTCAGCGGAAAACGTGGATAGAGTGCGGGCTTCAATTCAACAATCCCCTCGGCGTTCTGTTCGGAAACATGCCGATGCTTGAAACTTTTCTGAAACCGAAATTGGAGGAATTAACGCAGAATCATGACAACGATAACATCTGGTTCCAACAAGATGGTGCTACAGCCCATACATCCAGGCGTTCAATGGAAATCCTGCGACAAATGTTTCCCGGTCATCTCATTTCTTTGCGAGGTGACGTTGGGTGGCCGCCGAGATCACCTGATTTAACCCCCTGCGATTTCTTTCTCTGGGGTTACCTGAAGGAAAAGGTGTACACGCATCGTCCCCGAACCATCGATGAACTGAAGGCTGCAATCACGGAAGAAATCAATGCTATTCCGCTGAATATGACTCGACGAGTAATGGACAACTTCCGGGAAAGGCTTCAGCAGTGTGTGGTCAATGGAGGTAGACATTTACAGGATATCATTTTTAAAACCAACTAAATTAAAACTGCATGTTATGTGCTTTCAAACAATAAAATAATTTTTACTGCATGTCGCTTTGTTTTTAATACACACCTTATTGAAATCGGAAAGTTCAATATGACTCACCCTGTATTTATTAAATTACTAGCGGCCCGCCCGTGGCTTCGCCCGCTTCAACTACATGTTTATTCATGTAATAAACAGAATTGACTGACAGTTAAATGTGCTGATGTCAATGAATAATTTAATTTAATACATACTCTAAATGTGTTGGTTTTTTAGGAGTGACTAGAAATAACCAATTTGCCATTTTCTATTCATGATGATACTGAACGCCTATTGTGATCGAATAATTCATAATTTTTAACAAAACAAACAAACTTCCACTTGATCCCATATTGGAACCTAACCAAACTCTTTTCAAACTATCCTCTTTACCTAACCTCCAATAAAAAAATAATCATCGAAATCCGTTGGCGTGATATTGAGTTATTCGTCCATTTGTCGCGCACATACTTAAAACAAGACGGATATGACTTAAGATTTATGTGATTTTCTAATGGATAGCATTGTCAGAAATCGACCAATTTAAAATGAAACCAGGGTAGCACCAGCTTTCAAATGAAAAACAATTATATCTCATCATATATGCGTGATACAGCATGATGAAAGTTCTATTATATCATCATCAGCGTTGTGACTACAATTTTTTTCTATTCTAGTTCAGTGGTTGTGCGACCTTTTTCTTTCACTTAAAAAAATATTATGATTTAAAGTATCAAATAAGGGATGTATCGCAACCAGCATCGGTTTAAATCACGCAAGACCCGCCGCGCCACAAACTGTTGTCACACCTGCACTGCTTCTAAATGCACTCAAATACATAACTGAGCTTAAGCGTCAATAAAAAAAAACATAATTTTAAAATGACTATCAAAGACTACTATTCGATATTACTTTACTACTTAATATTTTGTAATTTTCTCTGTAAGTGATTTCAATTTAAATCTTTTAAGAAAATAAATGTCTCTAACCATAATTTTAAAATAAGAAATTGTAAATAAGTATAATTTTTTTATTAAATCACAGATATTTTTTTACAATTGCCTTAATATCTAATATCTTAAAGTATGCTCTCTTTAAAGTACGTTATTACTAATTAATTTAATTAAAAGTTAGAGCAGACGCACACTCTGTTGACGTTGCATCGTCCGAATATGAACCCGAGCGCGTTGCACACGTTGCGGCACATGGCGGCCGTGCACACCTGGTTGTTGCGTGGAGGACCCATTAAAGCCTCTACCGGGCTAAGTATCACTGGTGCTTTGTCTGGGTTTTGGATGAATAATATATCTGTAATACAAATTTTTATTAATAATAATAACAAAAATATACAGATTTTCAAGTGACTTTTAAGCATCTCAAATTAATTGCAACCTCTTTGGAATTTGGACCAGCTTTATTTACATCGTGAGTCTCAGATTAAATTAGTCAGTCATTCAACGAGTTTTTTTGACAAGTTATTTTGTTTCCAAACATAAAATTCCATTTTTAATTGTTTCATAAAAGGTACTTACCAGGTCGAACAATATTTTCTTCACATATGACTGCCTCTACCAACAGCAGAGCTACTATGATAGCAGAAATGAAATAGAAAATTTTAATTGCCATTTTAATGTTTGTAATTAAGTCTTTCAACTGATATTACTAAGCACGAATCATTGATATTTATACAAAAATGACAGATGAGAAACTAAAAGTAGGTAAACCAATCAATACCCCCTTGAGTTATCACTTCCCCTAATTTTTTATCTAATTATTCATTATTTGAAATTATCATTTATTTAGGTTTCGTGTGATAAAATTTAATATTTTTATTATTCATATTAAAAGATCAATTACATTTTACATATATTCAAGAATTTTATTTAGTTTAACACTAAACTAAGTTCAGTTAGTAGAGCATTTGCACAAAAATAAATGCTCATTTTATGCACCTCGCTCGATGGTTATGGGTTCTAGTCGTTTACACAAAGCATAGCGAAGCGAAATTACTCATCGTAATGATGTGACGAAAATGTACTTTTATCTATATATATAAAATCGAAAGGTCACTCACTCATCACGAAATCTCAGAAACTACATGTGCTAGGAATCTGAAATTTTGCATAGGAGTTATTTATAGGACGTAGGTGCTCGCTAAGACGGGAATTTGTAATATTCAACTTCTAAGGGGTTGTTTTTGGGGTTGAAAGTTTATATGAAACTTCGTTACTACAAATGCTAGGAGTCTCAAATTTTGCATGGACGTCGCTTATACGACGTAAGTACTCATGGAAACAGAAATTAATAATAACGTAGTTCACGCAGGCGAAGCCGCGGGCGGGCCGCTAGTTTATCTATATATATAAAATCGAAAGGTCACTCACTCATCACGAAATCTCAGAAACTACATGTGCTAGGAATCTCAAATTTTGCATAGGAGTTATTTATAGGAAGTAGGTGCTCGCTAAGACGGGAATTTGCAATATTCGACTTGTAAGGGGTTGTTTTTGGGGTCGAAAGTTTGTATGAATCTTCGTTACTACAAATGCTAGGAGTCTCAAATTTTGCATAGACGTCACTGGGACGTAGTCATGGAGACAGAAATTAATAATAACATAGTTCACGCGGTGAAACCGCGAGCGGGCTGCTAGTTTATTATATTTAGTGTGATTGCAATGTAATAAATAAAAGCATTCTGTAGTTTATATAGATTATGTAAACTATGTTTAAATATTAAAAACGTTTTCTAATAGTAAGATTAACCCATGTTTAGTCTAATTTTCTTTAATGTAATCCATACATGATTTTATTTAAGTCATAGCTTTGCCACGATACTTTTTATTTAAAAATATGGGTACTGTAAAGTGTGCTACTATTTTATATTATCATATTATACTATAGAAGTAAAACACAACGTGAACGTGCCTAAACTTCTATTTACTAGAAGTTGGCCCTGAACTATGGTATGTTTACTCAAGATTCTTTCGTGTAAAAAAAGGAACATCCGTAATTTCTCAAGAGACGGTCGTACGTGAAATTTCTTTAAAAAAACACTATTGTTCAAATCTGGCATTGTCTCGGTGATTTTGAATGCTTTTAAGATTGATACATATTCATTCTATTCCTTGAAGCCTTGGACATTTTCATTTCTACTATTTTTTTACTACAATTTTATCAGTATAAAATATCGGCAATAGTTAATATAATTACTATGTCCATATAATGATTAGATATTACTAGCTATATCCAATTGATTTTAATCATAAAAGTTTAATTAATTACTTGTAGTATATCATACATGATAACAAAAAACAGCCACTCGTAATCTTTTGTCTAATCTTTAAAATTTTGTCTTATTTTTAAAAGTTTTTATTATATACAGAATAGGTAAGATAAAAAGGGAGAGCTGGATTGAACTTCGAGAAGTCAGTATCGTTGATACTGGAGGAAGGCCACGTGACATGCAAGGAGAGTTTAGTTACAGAGGCCGATAAATGGTTTTCTTATGCGAATTTATATACTGTGCTACACAATGACCACTTATTTTTGTCGCATACATGTGCATTGAATATTGACAAAATTGTAGGGAAAAATGGAGAGAAAATGTAAGTAATGTTTTTTAAAGCCACGCTCCTATATTCAGGGAATACGTAAAAATAAAAAGTAGAATTAGTCCTGAATAATGATATTAAAATATAAGGACGTTTATTAATTAATTGTAATTTTTATGTACAGTGTATTATTTGTTTTGTTTCTTCGAACGTATTGATAAGTTGTAATTAGGTTTCAATCATAAAAATAACAAAGACTTCGAATCAAAACACATCTTGGAAGTAGCTTATCGACTTATCTTTATCGGTGCCCTAAAACACTAATTTGTTTACTTCGATAACCATCTACTATGCAAAAAAAGGGCCAGTACCGTTTTTTGGAGCATTTTTATCTTAAGCATTTTCAATATAAATACTAGGCAACCGATTTTAAAATTATAATTGAAAACTCAACGCTAAAGCCACTTAAACTCAAATACTCAAAGCTAAAGTAAAAAATGGCTTCCAAAATTTTTGTACTTTTCACACTCCTGTCAGTTGTACTCTTTGTACATGCTGCACCCAGTCCTTATTTGGGTGGAGAAGAATCAGGTAAATTCCAGTTTCAGTTTTTGTAATTATATATTAACAGCTTTGAGTACATAAAATTAGCTTAGTCACTAGAATACTGCATCTTATTTGGCTTTGTGGAATGACAGAAGTCGACGTTGAATTTTATCAGACCATATTTTAATTATTTGCTCTCTTATAGATATCCTCTTCATACAAAACCCTGACTCGATCCCGGTGATCCTTCGCCCAGCTGATCTGCCATCAGTCGCGGAGCGCAACAACGTATGCACGGCCGCCATGTGCATCAACGTGTGCCACGCGCTCGGGTTCAGATTTGGACGCTGCAACGTCAATAGAGTGTGCGTTTGTTCTAACTCCTAATTAAATGAACAGAATAGTTGTAGGAGAACATATTTTAATACTTTAAGATTTTAATACTTTAGATATTTAAGTAATTGTAAAAACATTTATCTGTGATTTAATAAATTGTCTATATCTATTTACAATACTTTGTATTATTTTAATATGAGACTTGTATGTTTTTCGTTTTTTTTGTGTGACAAAAAATAATTGTAAGTACTTATTGAATAAAACGAAATGTAATCTCAAGTAATTTATTTTTTACAATATTTTTTATAACAAATTATGAATAATTAATGCTTATCTTTTTATTGCGGTTACATACAAGTTTATTTTTTCTGTGCTCTAAGGGACAATGACAATAACAATTTCATGGCTACTTAGGGAAAAGGGTGTGAAAAGACAACCAATCCTATGAGGGTCCTGTTCTTTTTCTTTTAAGATACAGATTCCTAAAAAAAATATCATTGTATTCTTGTTAATATACATGAATATATTGATAAAGTATTAGTTTCTGTTATATAATTTCTCTCTGATAATAAATAACGAATCAGTTATGAAATAGTACAAATATTGAAAATTTAAGCCCTACCACAAAAACATTAATTTTCTTTTGCGATTCGAAAATACAATTTATATCCACAATGTACACTCAATATCCAATACGAATAGTGAGTGTAATGGAACGTTAATATTATTCTTCATTTAAAATAGAATTTAAATTACGTAGTCGTAACTATTCCAGGAGAAACTGAAATAATATTTAGCTTTTTATAAATAAAATTTAATCTAAGTAGAAAATTCTGCTGATATTATAACATAGTTTTCTATATCAGTTATCTTTACCAATTTCACAAAAAGTAGCGAGATTTATTGTTATTTTGTAATTTAATTACACAATCATAATTCATAAGTGACAAATATTCCATATAATAAATAGACCGTCGTGGTTCAGCAGCACAGCAGCACTGTAAGCGCGACGATTCTGAGTTCGATTCGCACCCTGAGGGATGAACTATTTTCATTTTCTCACTCTGCTAACGAGACAAAGCAGTCAGCCACTCAACAGGCAATGGCTCATGAGAAAGAGTGTCTTGTCCTCTCCTTATTCTGCCTTATGCGAGATTACGAGAGAGTAAAAAAATACAATTTTTTTTCGTATACCACTACTTCATTACATAATTCAGTCAAATCAATGAATGAATTCAGTTCATTACATATTACAGTCTTTATGTAGTCATCAATGCATATACATGCAACATTGCATTGCGAATGTATGAATTGTGGCACAGGCGAGTGATGAGTTCGGAACGAGCGTGACACTTGTATTTCAGTAACGTGCCACGTGACGTCGCGTCGGTCAGTACAAACTTTTACAATAAGTCAGTGTCAGTCAGTCAGTTTAACAGTCAGTCAGTAATGTGTGGATTGTCATTAATTTCCATCGTCTAACCAAATCTGAGCTAATGAGCAAATTGCTCTGGCTGATGTGAGAAATTTTTTTTTTTCTTAAATGCTCTATTAATATTAATGAGATGGTTAAAAAAAATATTAAATATATTTTTTTCAAACAAAACTATAATTTAAAATAATATATAATAAGATAAAATTTACACAAAGCGAAAGCAGGCAAGTAAAAAAATTGATTGGTTTAACTATTTTTAATTTATTATCTGTCATTTTTGTGTAAATATCTGTTTCTTGCTCAGTAATCACAGTTGAATAACTAATTACAATAAAGAAAATGACAATGATGCCTAGCCTGGAGGTAGCTTTAATGGACTACTACAACGTATGCATCTAATCCAACTCTTAAAAAAAATATAATAATTGTTATAATATAATATAACACTTGTAATTGTTATAATATAATATAACACTCCGTTACCCACTTTCTGCCGAATTATGGAGGCATTGCGTGTTGAGTGGCAGAACTCAACGCCGCGCTTTTGCCTCGACATCAGAGCGTAGAAATGGAAATATAAACGTAAATAAATATTTCACTTCCTCAAGTAGTGATCGAACCCACTACCGTACTGTTACAGTCACACCCTTGTGCCGCTGCGTCAAAATCAAAGTCAAAGTCAAAGTCAAAATATCTTTATTCCATAAAAATGCATAACATTTACTTGGACATGTCATAAAAGTAGAAAAAATGCAAAACAAAATAACCAAAAAAAATGTGCAATTTTGACTTGAAAAAAGCCCGTTCAAATGGTTGAGCTCATGAGAAGATACAGGCAAAGAAACTCATGGCCACTCTTTTTAAATGCCAATATTTGTTACAAATTACAATTAACAATTTTAACTTAGAAATAGAGCAACTAATTCCAAGCGTCACGACGGCCTCCTTGATTTAATATTAATAAATTGAACAAACTTTGCATATTTAGGAAATTGTGCGAAGATTTTTTACAATTCCCTAAATTTATCGAATTACTTCAGAGGGTTATTGTATGTAGACCTAAAATTATACTCATCGTTTAAAGTCAACGATTCATATTCTAGTATTATTATTTTTTTGTTCAAAAATGCTTTTATTGACTTTTTACTGTTTTATTTTAACAATTATAAATAAATTTAATAAAAAAGTTGTCATTTCATAAATTAATAGAAGAAAACCACGTAATATTTCGAATAAAAATTTCTGGATTAAAATAATACAAGGCATTGTAAATGAGTATAAACAATTTATTAAATCACAGATATTTTACAATTGCCTTAATATCTAGTATCTTAAACTATGCTCTCTTTAAAGTACGTTATTACTAATTAATTTAATTAAAAGTTAGAGCAGACGCACACTCTGTTGACGTTGCATCGTCCGAATATGAACCCGAGCGCGTTGCACACGTTGCGGCACATGGCGGCCGTGCACACCAGGTTGTTGCGGGGAGGACCCATTAAAGCCTCTTCCGGGCTAAGTATCACTGGTGCTTTGTCTGGGTTTTGGATGAATAATATATCTGTAATACAATTTTTTATTAATAATAATAACAAAAATATACAGATTTTCAAGTGACTTTTAGGCATCTCAAATTAATTGCAACCTCTTAGGAATTTGGACCAACTTTATTTACATCGTGACTCTCAGATTAAATTAGTCAGTCATTCAAGGCGTTTTTTTGACTAGTTGTTTTGTTTACAAACACAAAATTCCATTTTTAATTGTTTCATAAAAGGTACTTACCAGGTCGAACAATATTTCCTTCACATATGACTGCCTCTACCAACAGCAGAGCTACTATGATAGCAGAAATGAAATAGAAAATTTTAGTTGCCATATTGATGTTTGTAATAAAGTCTTGTAGTTGTTGTTGTTCTTTAATTAAGTCTTTCAACTGATATTACTAAGCACGAATCGTTGATATTTATACAAAAATGACAGATAAGAAATTAAAAGTAGGTAAACCAATCTATACCCCCTGGAGTTATCACTTCCCCTAATTTTTTTATCTAATTATTATTATTTTAAATTATCATTTATTTAGGTTTCGTTTCATTAAATTTAATATTTTTATTATTTATATTGAAAGATCAATTATAAGAATTTTATTTAGTTTAACACTAAACTAAGTTCAGTTAGTAGAACAAAATAGTAGTAAAAAAATAAATGCTCATTTTATGCACCTTGCTCGATGGTTATGGGTTCTTGTCGTTTACACAAAGCATAGTGAAGCGAAATTACTCATCGTAATGATGTGACGTAAATATATATATTTTTTATTTATTATATTTAATGTACTTGCACTGTGAAAAATATAACCATTCTGCAATTTATACAGAGGAAGAATTCTCTATATAAACTACAAATGTGACCAATTCTCTCTTTCGTCCGCACAATTTTCGTTCAAATTTTTTCGGTACAAAATTTTTGTGTTAACTGTGTTGAATGCAGAAATGTTTTTTTCTTAGCAAATTAAATGAACTATATATAAATATTATAAATGTTTTCTAATAAGTAGTAAGATTTACCTATGTTATGCTATGCTATGTTGCCTAATTTCTTTTAATGTAACCCATACATGATTTTATTTAAGCCATAGCTTTGCCACAATACTTTTTATTTAAAAATAGAGGTGCTGTAAAATGTGCTACTATTTTAATTTTATTATTATATTATACTATAGAAGTATAACACAGAACATGCCTAAACTTCCATTTACTAAAAGGTGGCCCTGAACTATCGCATGTTTACTCAAGATTCTTTCGTGTAAAAAAAGGAACATCCGTAATTTCTCAAGAGACGGTGGTACGTGAAATTTCTTTAAAAAAACACGATTGTCCAAATCTGGCATTGTCTTGATGATTTTGAATGCTTTTGGGATTGATACATTTTCTTTCTATTCCTTGAAGCCTTCGACATTTTCATTTCTACTATTTTTCATACTACAATTTTATCAGTATAAAATATCGGCAATAGTTAATATAATTACTGTGTCAATATAATGATTAGATATAACTAGCTATATCCGATTGATTTTAATTATAAAAGTTTAATTAATTACTTGTAGTATATACATGATAACAAAGAACAGCCACTCTAAATCTTTTGTCTTATCTTTAAACTTTTGTTTTATTTTGAAAAATTTTGCACAGGATGGATTAGGTGGAAAGGGAGAGCTGGATTGAACTTCGAGAAGTCAGTACCGTTGATACTGGAGGAAGGCCACGTGACATGCAAGGAGAGTTTAATGACAGAGACCGATAAATGATTTTCTTATGCGAATTTATACACTGTACCACAATGTCAAAAATGAGATAATTATGATAGATATAGATTTATAAAGCTAGATGCTTTAACTATTATTTTGAAAGGAAGTTTAATTTCTAAAAATACTTATAAAATGTACATTGCAATAAAAATAACTTAAAATTTTATAAGCCCATCTTCTATTGCAATAAAATAAAAAAAATCTATCGTGACCACTTATTTTTGTCGTAGACATGTGCTGAATATAGACAAAATAGTGGGAAAAAACAGAGAGAAAATATGTAAGTAATGTTTTGTAAAACCACGCTCCTATATTCGTAAAATTAAAAAATAGGATTCGTCCTTAATAATGATATTAAAATATAAGGACGTTTGTTAATTCATTGTAAGTTTTATGTATAGTGTATTATTTGTTTTGTTTCTTCGAACGTATTGATAAGTTACGTAAGAACGTAATTAGGTTTCAATCATAAAAATAACAAAGACTTCGATTCAAAACACATCTTGGAAACACCTTATCGACTTATCTTTATCTTTGCCCTAAAACACTAATTTATTTACTTCGATAACCATCTTCTATGCAATGCAAGGGCCAGTACCGTTTTTTGGAGCATTCTTATCTTAAACATTTTTAATATAAATACTAGGCAACCGATTTTAAAATTATAATTGAAAACTCGACGCTAAAGTAAATAAAAAATGGCTTCCAAAATTTTTGTACTTTTCACCCTTATCTCAGTTGTACTCTTTGTACATGCCGCACCAAGTGTTTCTTTGGGCGAAGAAGAATCAGGTAAATTCCATATTAAGTTTTATGTATTATTGACAGCTTTTAGTACATTAAATTAGCTTAGTCACTAGCTTGCTGCATCTTATTTTGCTTTGTTGAATGACAGAAGTCGACGTTGAATTTTATCACACCATATTTTAATTATTTTCTCTCTTACAGATATCCTCTTCATACAAAACCCTGACTCGTTCCCGGTGATCCTGAGTCCAGCTGACCTGCCATCAGCCGCGGAGCGCAACAACCTGGTGTGCACGGCCGCCATGTGCCGCAACGTGTGCAACGCGCTCGGGTTCATATTCGGACGATGCAACGTCAACAGAGTGTGCGTCTGCTCTAACTTTTAATTAAATTAATAATAGCGTACTTTTAAGATAACATACCTTAAGATATTAAATATTAATTTTACTTGTACTTGTATTATTATTACTTGTATTATTTTAATCTAGAATTTTTTATTCGAAATATTACGTGGTTTTCTTCTATTAATTTATGAAATGACAACTTTTTTATTAAATTTATTTATAATTGTTAAAATGAAACAGTAAAAAATCAATAAAAACATTTTTTGAAAAAAATAATAATACTAGAATATGAATCGTTGACTTTAAACGATGAGTACAATTTTAGGTCTACATACACTAACCCTCTGAAATAATTCGATAAATTTAGGAAATTGTAAAAAATCTTCGTACAATTTCCTAAATATGCAAAGTTTGTTCAATTTATTAATATTAAATAGAAATTATTCATTTAAAATAGAATTTAAATTACGTAGTCGTAACTATTCCAGGAGAAACTGAAATAATATTTAGCTTTTTATAAATAAAATTTAATCTAAGTAGAAAATTCTGTTGATATTATAACATAGTTTTCAATATCAGTTATCTTTACCAATTTCACAAAAATAGCGAGACGTAAACTAATTACACAATCATAATTCATAAGTGACAAATATTCCATATAATAAATAGACCGTTGTAGCTCAGCAGCACAGCACAGATTGTGAGTTCGATTCGCACTCTGAGAGATGAACTATTTCCATTTCCTCACTCTGCTGATAAGACAAAGCAGGCAACCACTCAACAGGCAATGGCTCATGAGGAATAGTGTCTTGTCCTCTCCTTATTTCATTATTCTGCCTAATGCGAGTTTACGAGAGAGTAAAAAAATACAATTTTTTTTCATATACCACTACTTCATTTCATAATTTAGTCAAATATGTAGATACACAAAGGTGATTGTTGCTCGCCGCGAGTCCTCCAACCCGCTGTTCTGGTTTTTGGTGAATCTTGTAAATGTTTTAGTCAGTACGTATCACCAAATCAAATTGTCATAAATGCATATACATGCAACATTGCATTGCGAATGTATGAATGGTGGCACAGGCGAGTGATGAGTTCGGAACGAGCGTGACACTTGTATTTCAGTAACGTGCCGCGTGACGTCGGCCAGTACAAACTTCCTATCCTATCCTATATCTTATAAAACAAAGTCGCTTTTCGTGTCTGTCTGTTGTTTCTAACTCTTCTTCTTCTAAACCACCCAACGGATTTTGATGCGGTTTTCACCATTAGGTCGAGTATTTTTCATAGAAGGTTTATATATAGTTTACTATTTGTACATTCTTATGTAAATTAACATAAATACGATCAATGTGTATAAAGTCCTACCCGTTGAGACACTTTCGCGCATGCGCTGCTTTAATGGTAGGTACTACATGAAAATAATGTACTAGAGTATTGTTCCTCTTAATAAGATCTACAAAAAAGTCCATGACGGCATATTCGTATCTTTCAAGAATAACGTGTAGTGATCATTTTTCTGTCTAAAAATAATAACTTCAATATATTTTTTATTGTGAGTCATATTTTTCCATAATGGTATTAATCCTTATCCTTTAAAATACTTTATTAATTTTCTACGTTAAACGAAGATAAAATTTGCTTTTTACACTATTTCGAAATTGCGAATGGTTTTAGAGAAAAACGCATTTAATTGTTGACACATCACGCCGTTGACACATCAGCTGTATGTTACTTAAGTTTTACTTATCCCTTACTCTCAGCATATAAATAAGTATATTAGTTACGTTGGCCATTTAATGTAGATCAAAACTGTCTTTTACTGTTTTTCATTTTAATAAGTACTTTAGAAATTGTTACAATATCAAAAAATTGTTGCTGCGAAACGGCTCGCCACTCGCCATGCGTCCCGCGACGTTTTGCTTATACAAGCACGTCCTAAACTAAAAGATCCTTGCTGTGTAAAACAATTGGAAAATCCTTATTGAAACTACGAAAATGCGGGTTTCATTAGGGTTTAATTAATTTTCACATTATTTAAGTGCTTTGCAAACATACGTTATATGAATAATCCAGTAGTTAAAGCGGGCGAAGCCGCAAAAGGGTCGCTAGTTTACTATCAGTCAGTGTGGATTGTCATTAATTTGCATCGTCTAACCAAATCTGAGCTAATGAGCAAATTGCTCTGGCTGATGTGAGATATTATTTTTTTGTTTAAATGCTCTATTTTTTTCAAATAAAACTATAATTTAAAATAATAAATAATAAGATAAAATTTACACAAAGTGAAAGCAGGCAGTGAAGAAATTGATTGGTTTAACTATTTTTAACCGACTTCTGTAAGAAAAGGAGGTTATCAATTCGACTGTATTTATTTATTTTTTTTTTTTTTTTTAAATTTTTTTTTTATGTTTGTTACCTCATAACTTTGGACTGGGTTTACTGATTTTGAATTTTTTTTTTGTTTGAAAGGTGAAGCTTCCCGAATGGTCCCATTTTTTTTTGGTCCATGTCTGACAATGGTATCTATGAGAAAATCACATAAGTCTTAAATATGCATTAGGTATGTGCGCGACAAATAGACGAATAACTCAATGTCGCGCTAACCGATTTTGATAATTCTTTTTTTATTTGAAAGGATACACTTTAAGGATAATTTGGTGAAAGTTTGGTTAGGTTCTGATTATGGGATCCGGTGAAAATTTGGAAAATTTGTTTTTTTTTGGTAAAAAATTGATTATACTGTAATAGTTACAAGCAAAAACTTTTTAAATTGATGTCAGAGGTGAGATTCCTGATCGTTGCATTTCTTTTCAACCAACCTCAAAAAACAGGATGTTCTCATTTTGAACCAACTTCAAAAAAGGGAGATTCTCAATTCGCTCGAATACTTTTTATGTATGTTCTTGTCAATATACCAAAATGTAACTTTGCACAAAAATAATACCTAATTAAATAAAGTTTTACATAGGACAACCACAACCACTCGTTGACAACCACTACCACCACCATCACCACTCGTTTAAGAAACATCATTTTAAGATCTACCCGTCACTAAAAATCGTAAAATAAATTAATTTTTAACAAAAACAAAAACCGACTTCTAACACAACGAACTAAAAAGTGAAAAATAATTATACAAAGATTTTATAATTTTGAAGTCGGTGTCAAGCTAATGCTACAACACCTTTACTACAATATCTAATTACTAAGCCTGTTTGTTTTACTTGGCACCGACTTCAAAATTATAAAATCTTTGTATAATTATTTTTCACTTTTTAGTTCGTTGTGTTAGAAGTCGGTTTTTGTTTTTGTTAAAAATTAATTTATTAATTTCTTATCTGTCATTTATGTGTAAATATCGGTTCTTGCTCCAGTAATCACAGTTGAATTAACTAAATTAAAATAAAAAAAATGGCAAGTGAAATTTTCTATTTTATTTCTGCTATCATTGTAACTCTACTGCTTGTAGAGACGATCACGTGTGAAGAAAATATTACTCGACCTAGTAAGTATCTTTTAAGAAACAATTTGTTATATACAAACAAATATGCGTGTTTCAATAAATTTAATCTGTACTTTACATCTGTCATTTTTCTTATTTCATTTTTGTTTCATATATTCATCCAAAATCTAAAAAAATGGCAGTGATGCCTAGCCTGGAGGTAGCTTTAATGGATTACAACAACGTATGTATCTGCTCCAACTCTTAAAAATATATATTCTTAATTGCATGCTTTTAAGAGAAAATAAATAAATAAATGTAATGTTAAGACACTTCGTTCCCCACTTTCTGCCGAATTCTGGAGACCAGACCAGACGCCAGAGCGAAGAGATGGAAATATAAAGTAAATAAATATTTCACTTCCTCGAGTGGGGATCGAACCCACACACTAGTGCCGCTGCGCCACGACGGGCTCCTTGATTTAATATTAATAAATTGAACAAACTTTACATATTTAGGAAATTGTACGAAGATTTTTTACAATTTCCTAAATTTATCGAATTATTTCAGAGGGTTAGTGTATGTAGACCTAAAATTGTACTCATCGTTTAAAGTCAACGATTCATATTCTAGTATTATTATTTTTTTCAAAAAATGTTTTATTGACTTTTTACTGTTTTATTTTAACAATTATAAATAAATTTAATAAAAAAGTTGTCATTTCATAAATTAATAGAAGAAAACCACGTAATATTTCGAATAAAAAATTCTAGACTAAAAAACTCTCTAGACTAAAAATGACTTTGACTTTGACTAGATTAAAATAATACAAGTAAATGAGTATAAACAATTTTATATTTTTTTCTTAATATTTAATATCTTAAGGTATGTTATCTTAAAAGTACGCTATTACTAATTTAATTAAAAGTTAGAGCAGACGCACACTCTGTTGACGTTGCATCGTCCGAATATGAACCCGAGCGCGTTGCACACGTTGCGGCACATGGCGGCCGTGCACACCAGGTTGTTGCGCTCCTGATGCGAGACTGATGGCAGGTCAGCTGGACTCAGGATCACCGGGAACGAGTCAGGGTTTTGTATGAAGAGGATATCTGTAATAAAGAAGCAAACATATACGAATTTATGAACAACTAGTAAGAAAACTAAGCAAGCCATTGAGTTCCACCACCCATATATAATGTTCCGAAAACTGAACGATACTTATAGTATAGTAGTATTTAAAAAAACTGTTTATTAAAGTTATAATTACCAGGTCTCTTAATATCCGCAATTTCTTCTTTCGGTGCAGCTTGCACTAGAAGAGCCACACTCAGGAAAGTTAGAAGTAGGCAAGTTTTAAAAGCCATGTTTCTTTTTTTGCTCGTTGTATTCAACTGTGCGTTTTCTTTTACTATTCGATATTTATATGCAAAATAAAATTTAATTATGATAAGAAACCTCCGAAATGTAGGTATTGTCCCTTAGTATTAGATCCTTATCAATAAGCAGAAACAAACATTCAGGACAGTGATAAGTTTGGTGATAAGTTCTTTTTGAGGTTTGTTTTGTTTGGTTCGAAAAAATATATTTTTAATGTGTATATTTAAATATCATCGCAGTCTTCTTCGTAAAATTAAAAGTAATCTATCTGAGTAGAACGAACCCACATCAGCCGTGCTTACAGTCCCCCTTGTGCCTCTGCCCCACGACTGGTCTCATTATATTTTACTAAGTAGTAATAATATTTTGCCTGTTTATGGTGATTGATTGTAATTTTTTGCTCTACTAGCAACTTCACACCAATTCTCTCTTTATAAAAAAAGTATTCTGATATAAGATAAAATAACACGTAGATCTCGGTACTAAATGTTCAGTTAGAATAGAATTTATTTTCATTTACGTTATTTTTTTACATACTTACAGAGAAAGCAAAAAAAAAAAATATTTTTAACAATTTTAAAATGTTAATTCACACATAGAAGAGAAAAGAAAAATTCAAAGTTTGTGGGCAGAGGGAACCTAGTTTTTAGATACCCTTTTCTGCCAAATTCTGGAGCTGTAAGTAACATAAACGTGAAGAACGTTGTTATTATTTTGTCATATTTTTTTGTCCCGCTTTTGGCGAAAGAATCCCGTTTTTTTACTTAAAATGTTTTAACGTTTCGTCAGGAGAAAATCTGGCAACGCTGGATATTGCGTACACAGGTTAATATAATAACAGCAAGAAAGAAAAAAAAACAAAACCAAACTTTATCAATTTTACATAATCAGTGTTGTCCTGAATAATTCTTATTGATAATCACATTTTGGGCATAGGGTATTTACCTTATCAATTATTTCGGCTATAAATACTATGTGCTTTGTGTGAATAGTAGTGTGAAAATGGTTGTAAAGCATACAAGTAAATTGCGAAGAAATCAAAATGACGTCTAAAATTTACATATTTTTGATCGTTGCTTTAGTAGTAGCAGTGAGAATCCATGGTGCTCCAAGCCTAAATAATAGAGAAATCGAGCGACCTGGTATGTTATACTTAACCCAAAGGTTTTAAGTGTTTTTTATTACAAATTTGACTGGAAAGACGCGGCGTTGAGTATCGCAACTCGTCTTGTAATGTGTCGCATAAATAGGAACCAGATTATTCTAGATATTAAATCTGGTTCTGAATAGATTCTGGATAATAATAGGTTCTGGATCTTAAAATGGACGAAAAAACAATTTTTTAAACAATAATGTTTTTGTTACTCTACTAACAGAATATGTTTAATTGTGTTATAATTATTTATTTTGATATGCTATTTAATTTTCAGATGTTTTGTACATCCAAAACCCTGACTCGTTCCCGGTGATCCTGAGTCCAGCTGCCCTGCCATCAGTCTCGCATCAGGAGCGCAACAACCTGGTGTGTACGGCGGCCATGTGCCGCAACGTGTGCAACGCGCTCGGGTTTATATTCGGACGATGCAACGTTAATAGAGTATGCGTCTGCTCTAACTTTTAGTATTATTTACCCTCTTTATATGAATGTTGTGACAATCTGTGATTATTACGTAATATTAATTAGTTTGTAAATTAATTAAAATATGTTGAAAAAATATCAAAGAATTGTTTTTATTATACTAAAGTAATGCCCCTTATGAATGAATTATTATTTAAAATACCTTTTAAAACGTTTATGTGTTTTGTATAAAAAAAATAATTTATAGGAATTTGAACTTGCGCCTTGTGGAATCTGTCCAAGTGCTCTAACGCTACATGTAAAGAGTGGAATAATACATTAAAAACGTTAAAAATATCCAATTGCTGATTTTTGTTTTCAAACATTATACCGTGTAGTTTTGACACAGAAACAATTTTGTTCAAATTAGCTTATTGTGACTATAAATTTAATCAATCTGATAAACTTTTAATTCAATTAATTTATCAGTAGATTTTATTGGCGATTTTCAATTAATTGGATTATAATCGGTATGTTATCAAGATTTATTACATTGTTATCAACAGTAGTATGTTTTTGGAAAGAAAAGGAGGGGATTTATTGGTGATAGGATCAGATTAATAAAATAATTTTATTTGGTATAATTTGTAATATATATTCCTGTCTACTATTGGTTGTTTAATCTGTGATTTCATAATTTGTAAATTATATTATTAATTAATAATCTTTATCTATAAAACTATAATTTCTATTA
>JAEBDU010013416.1:0-47632 GCA_016802625.1 Heliconius numata | reverse complement strand
AGAGGCCTTATTGGGTCCAGTCCAGCGTAATCGTATTTGCACGGCGGTCCTGTGCGCGCGCGTGTGTGCGTCACTAGGCTTTAGATTCAGCCGTTGTAATGCCAACAAAATATGTGTTTGCAGAAATTAAATGTAATTATTACTATAAATAATGTTTAACCTTATAAATAAATGAATTTGTATTAAAAAAATGTCATTTATTTTAAAAAGATTCTCAGACCCAAAAACCATTTCTTGTATTATAAAAATATTTCTTTCTAATAATATAAATGAATTTATATAATTTAAAAAAAACATTAAAAATTATATGTTTATTAATATATGTATAAAAAGTACTAGTATATGTATAACTAGTCTATAATCGCAAAATAAAGTTTAATTTAACATGAAATGTTAATTAAAAATATAAACTCATAGGAAGTAGTATAAAAAAAAACAAACATAAATTCACTTAAGCAAAAAACAGAAACAAGAAAAAAACATGAAAAATAGTTGTAAAGGCGGCCTTATCACCCTCATGTGATATCTAACAGGCAACCCTTAATTTAAAAAAAATAGTAAAAACAAAGGGATGAATGAGGAGATAGGGTGGACGACGATGGAAATGGATTTTTTCCCATTCGCTATTTGTTCTTTCCAACATTAAGGACAATAATATATAATTAGTGTAGAATTAATTTTTGTATTTTTAAATGTTGTTTATACGAAAATCGTATTTTTAACCCTCCTACTGCAGCTCTCGTAACTAGCTCATTTGTGTGTACTATAAGAATGACTACAAGAAACTTAAAAAAAATCGTTTTTTTTATTAGAAATCATTATAAAAATATAATTGTGTTGTTGAAACTTACTAATCATATTTTTATTTTTTAAATAAAAAATAATTGAAAATAATTATCGATTAAATACAGTGTGCTTTTACTTTCTTAGGCAGATAGAATTATCTTATTCACAATTCCTATCCATTTTAACGAGTATATCGAGTGTTATGTGGCTGAAACCAATTTTTTTGCATTTTGTTTGATCAAATCAGCCTTCCCGTATTGTAAAGAAAGCAGAGGGAACCTAATGTTAAAACTTCGTTCTTCTTTTACCGCCCAATTTTCAAGACATTCACACCACCAGATGAGTTACTGGTGCGTCGCCAGCCTTATTGTGGCTTTGAGTATATGATTCACATCATGCAAATTGTTGAGAAGAGATGTAGTAGAGTTCTTAATTTGGTGGTTTTGACAACCTCTAGAATTGTCCGTGTGTTTGGTTCCCAATTTGATTTTTCTCCGTTATTTTGCTAATTGCCTCTTGGTCTCTATGAGAGATATGCATCTTATGGTTAAAGTTTATTATATCGGCCGTAGAAGATTCATTTGCCTGACGGCTAAACCTGCTGATTGCTTCTTCTACGGCGTCGCTATAGTAAGTGCACTAATTCTTATATCTAGTGATATCGTATACCAATGTCGTACATTTGATGGATTTTGTTTAAACGATGACTACAGACTATGGTGTTAATTCCTGAGCCTCATTGATAGGGTGCATGAGTTGTCTCTCCTTCTACATCGTTGGCGTCCGCCTTCTCCGTTTGCGTGAGGACCGAGTATAATGTGTCATGAATCTACTGAGATGGATGCACCCTTGTACATACGTACGTACATACATACAATAATGTTTACAGACCAACAAAATGATAATAAATTATTACCTCAAGTAAGAATTGAACCTGTACCTACGTACTTTAAAATAAGAAAAAGAAATGTAAATATAGCTACATAATTATATGTTTTTTTAAATATTGTTATCTGCTTTTGAAGAAGTTGAAGAAGACTATAGGAATAAAAAGAATAAGTTTATTGTTGTTATAATTTTTTTAAGAAATAAAGGCTGTTTATTTCTTATTTATTTATTACTGTTACCTACAGTACTCTTACTACTCTACTTGTACTGTACGTACTCTACTTGTTATTAAATGAACTTCGTAGCAAAGTGATAGATACGTACCTAAAAAGAAATACTCTTATCAGATTAAAGGATTATTAAAAAAAGTACCTGTATCAAATTTCACAGTATTAAACTATCAATTTTAAATTTAAAACATAAACACAACTTTTACCGTAATCTGCGATAAAGGACTAATAATAAGAAATGTTATAAAAAAATAATTGATATTTTTTTCCATAAATATAGCAACAGATATATACCCGTATACTTAAAGATAAGTTAAAACAAACATTTAGAGAAAAGCAATGTTGTCGTTATATTATGAAATACAACTTTCCAAATTAATAATAATAATTAAAATATTTATGTAAACAAAATTCTGAAAGTCGATAATAAAAAATATCTAATTCAAATACATATAAATACAATGACTAAACATTAATCATAAAGGAGATGACTTAAAAAGAAAACAAAAATTAATGCTTCATGTTATATATTTATTTCATTAGTAAATAAACAACGAGTTCAATAAAGAATCGATCGTTTCTATTATTTGCTGCAGATACAAACGCCGTTAGAATCACATCTGCCATTCTTGAAGCCAAGTATAGAGCAAATGTACGAGCATAGAGATGCCGTACAAGCGCGTGCGTCCTGGGACGGGTTAGCCATAGCTTCCTGTGGGCTCAGTATCACTGGGTGCGTGTCTGGATTCGCAATGAATAATATATCTGAAAATAAAAAAGAAGAATCGCTTATTATTTAAAGTTTATAGTAGACTAGCAACTCTCCTGTGGTTTCGCTCGTTTAAACTTAGTGTTATGTTATAGACAAATCGTAGAAGATATTTACGTAAATGTAGCCTAGGTATGTCCTATCTCAATCTGTTCAATAGTTGCGTAAAAGTAGAACGAGCATTCATCTTAGTAAGATATGATTGTGAAGAATGAACCTAGTGTTAAGACACTCCGTTCCTCACTTTTCGTCGAATATCGAGGCTTTGCGTTTAGAGTGGCGGAACCCGCAGCAGTGCTTCGCGTTGTTACGAGAGCGATGAAATAAAAATATTAATAAATAAACATTAATAATTCATTCCTCCGAATGGGAATTTGTGCCATTGCGCCAAAACGGTTAGTTAATATTTTTAATATTATTTCTGATTTTTAAATTGAGAAATAAATATTTGATTTATTTTTTACTGAGCTTCAAGTAGTAATAGTTTTTTTTTAAAATGAAACTATTAAGAAATAAGTATATATCAGGGTAGGCAGAGGGAACCTAGTGTTAAGTTGCTTTCAGTTGCTAACTTTCCGTCTAATTTTCCAAAATAATAGGTGATGAGAGGCGGACTTCAAATTCGCGCTTGTTACCGGAACAGGAAATTATGAATCAAGTGGGGAATCGAATCCAAACCACTCCTATCAATATTAATTTTATAAACAATAAATGGTCTAAAAATTACCAGGACGTTGCTGATTCAGTTCTGCTTCTTCACTGGGAGCACAATGGACAGCGAACACCAGTACTACGAGCACCAATACCAACGTAAAGAAAAATTTGATCGCCATAATGTAACTATTACCTCTTCTCTGGATATTGAAATTGAATACCGGTATTTATATAAAATATTGCCTAGATAATATAATTTAGAAGTGTTCTAGTAACTACTACTTCAACATAAGTGCAGCTTTAATGATTTTGTCACATACTATTTACTGCCCCGGTTTTAACCTCTAATGGTTGATGAAATTATTATTTCTTGTTATATATGGTTTTTTTTTTTATCATTCGCGTTCAATCCTGAGAAAGTTTCCTTTGGGGAAAAACAACTCGTAAAATTACAATGGATATTATGTACATTTAAGAAACTGTACCTTAGAGGTATTTTTTGTCTAAAAAGCAGTGAGCATAAAAAAATTATAAATTAAACAAATTTAACAATCATAAAAATTTAAACTTTAAATTGCATATGAACTAAATAATAATATTATCAATAATAACAGCTTATATGAATCATCAAAAGGGGACTTTCTTGAAGTTGTATGCAATAACAAAACAATACTCTATCTACTCAAACATGATAAATATGAT
Organism: Heliconius numata; assembly: GCA_016802625.1. Lineage (NCBI taxonomy): Eukaryota > Metazoa > Arthropoda > Insecta > Lepidoptera > Nymphalidae > Heliconius > Heliconius numata. The sequence goes on along the minus strand of JAEBDU010013416.1, from coordinate 43,603 downwards.
TTCTATAATTATGAAATTGATAAAGTAATATAATGTACTTTGCTAATATTTCTTCTTATTTTTGTTTAATTTGTATTATCATTATCGCCATCAGCCTTGTCCTCGTTTGCTGCTGGACGAAGACATCCTGACACCAAGCGTCTCCAAGTCACAGATCTCTTCTCTTTGCGTGCAGTGCTCCATCTTTGCGTGCAACCGTTGCTAGCTACTTTGCGTTTGTTCTCTCGTTATATGTACGAGTAGCTAGTATAGAGTTAGTTGTAGTTGACGGCGTATCGTAATCCGTTCGTAGTAAGCTTATTTTTTTTTGTATAGCTAACGGTGATTCTTCAATTCAAAATTCAAATTGTATTGCATGGTATTGAGAACCTAGTGAAAAGATGACTCTTTTTTCTTTCACCTTCCGCTCAAATTTTACACTTTGTAAGTAGACTGGCGAGTTTTACCAAATTGAGAATTAGTAAATAATTTTAAACATTTAATCATCGCGTTTACCAGCCAGTCGCTTCTCTACTAGACTTCTTCTTTTCTAGACAAGAATAGCCCTAAGTTCGGCTACTCAACACGCAATGCCTTTAAACTTTAGAGGAAAATGGGAAACGGAGTTTCTTAAATCTAAGTTCCCTCTGCCAACCACACCATGTGCGGGTTGCAACATGAAGCTAAAAATGTGTTGTTTTTATGTGATTTTCACGAAGAAATTTGAACACATTCACATGCTGGAAATTAGTAAAAAAAGCTTAGAACTTTTTTTTATATCACATAAAACTTAAATAGAAATAACAAATATTACATTTAATTAGATTTAATTATTTTTGAACTTTTTAGTTTCATGTAACTGTATTGCTATTTTAATTAAATTATAAACAGAAACCAATGTTACAGCTCCTTAGATCACATCTGTTGTAAAATTAACTTATCATGTTTTTGTATATCTAAGTGTCGATCACGTAAAGTCGTAAAGTCGTCGTAAGAAGATCACTTTGCAGCCGGCAGTGGGAGTCTAGTGTTAAGACACCTTATTATCCATTTATTGCCCATTTTTAAAAACATTACACGTGTTGAGTAGCGTGACTGACTTTGGTCTTGAAAAATAAGAACAGTCTTTTCTAATAATATTTTTAAAAAAACATTTTAAGAGGTTGGTAAACAATATATAAAGAATAAATAGTTATTATTAAAAAAACGTTTATTTTATAATTAAATACAATAGTTCCATTCAATTCCTACAAACACAGACTCTGTTCGCGTTGCAGCGACTCCATCTAAAGCCGAGTGCAGCACAGACGCGCGCGCACAGTACCGCCGTGCAGACGCGGTTACGCTGAGCGGGGGACAACAAAGCTTCTTGAGGACTCAATCGAGCGGGGAACGTGTCTGGGTTTTCAATGAATATTATATCTGAAAATAATAAAATACAATATTATGAATATATCTTATATATATTACACGTTGTTCACAATTTATTGCTTAAATTTTGTATTGAGGTTTTTATTATTATTAAGAAAACGTATATGAAATTATATAGAAATTAGATATTCTTACCAGGTAGTTCATTTTTTTCACTTGGGGCTGCTTGTGCTACAAAAATAAGTGCCAAAACAACTAAAAGAAGAGGAAAGATTTTGATGGCCATTATGCTTGTTTCAGCTTAGCTTGTCTTGTGTTTGGTTGAAAAAGGTTTGTCGCTGATATTTATACAAAATTTTAGATTATCTAGATAATGTAATTTCTTTGTAACACATGTTATTATTATTTCCTTATCACTTATTTAGCCGAAAGGTAGCATTTCTATATTTAACATAAAAATTGATGTAATCAGTAGTACGAATTTTGATAAGGAGAATAATTGATAATACAAAACCCCCGGACGTAGAAGGCTGTAAAAAGTAAACAAACAACTAGAAAAAATCTGATAATCTACAAACAACTGAGCATATTCTCTCGAAACATGGCTAAGAGCACTCTTGATTCAGTCATTTTTAAAAAAAGATAGATCAAAATAAGATTATCCATTTAGGAGCGACGGTGCCAAAGACAAACATAGAGATACACACACACACAAATATACCAAACTTAAAATACTCTTCCGTTTTCGCCGGAGGTTAAAAATTAAGGAGCAGAGATAAAACTAAATAATCATCTATTCTTAATAAATAGGAACAAAGTGAATATAAAATCTAAAATGGTACTATAAATTAACAAAACTAATGTACATATACGAGTATATAGAATGTAAAAAGGAAGTAAAAATTAAATTCCATATACGGTGCATTAGTTGCCTCGACGTTGCGTTTTGCCTCGACACCAAAGCCAGAAAATGAAAATATTAAATATTTTCTCGACTGGGAATCGAACTGACCTCGTGATTTATAATATTGTATACTTATAATTTAGAGTATTATTATCAAATATTAGGTCTTAAGTCTTCGCAATGGATTTCATCTGTATATATTGGTATGAGGAAACAAGGAGCTTTCTCATTTTAGTCATATACATATTATGTGCATTGTGTCATTGTGAAACAAAGGAAATACAAGTTTATCAGTAGTATAGTATGCAATAAAATAAGATTAACGATTTGTGTCAAATGATTTTTTATCAATCAAAGATAATGATTAGTATAAATAACAGTAACATATCAGAAAATGTATAATTAAATATTGAAAAGAAAGCATAATGGCGATCAAGACCTTTCCTTTCCTCGTTGCTCTATTTGCTCTACTCTGCGTAGCGCAGGGAGCTCCAAGTGAAAAAAATGAATTACCTGGTAAGGAGATCTTACTTATGTTATTTTTCATAAGAATTATTATTTCCGAGCATTTAGATATATATTAATGCTCTGGTTGAAATAAGAGCTAGTCACAAATTTACGAATTTTTAATTTGTAATTAATAATATTAACAAATACGCTATTTACTATTCATGTGCTGCTGCATAAATAATGTATGTGATTTAATTGTTACTTTCAGATATAATATTCATTGAAAACCCAGACACGTTCCCCGCTCGACTGAGTCCTCAAGAAGCTTTGTTGTCCCCCGCTCAGCGTAACCGCGTCTGCACGGCGGTACTGTGCGCGCGCGTCTGTGCTGCACTCGGCTTTAGATGGAGTCGCTGCAACGCGAACAGAGTCTGTGTTTGTAGGAATTAACTAAATTATAACATATTGTCTACTTTTTAATAAAATTATTAAGAAAATTAATTTTACTGTTATTTACTTTTTAGTTTTAAATTTCCTACATTATTTATTTTATAACCGAGTACGAGTAAAAATATTTTACATACTTATATGATATTTTATACGACACTAAATATAATTATTTTCCCGAATGGGAAACGAACCCACAATCATCAAGCTTACAGGCGATGTTCCATTTTTCTTCTACTTCATAGATTAATATGATAATAGTAAGAAAATAAAGCTTAAACTGGATCGTGGAATTAACTTAGTAAATATGAATCTTGTGCTCATGTTCCGGCGAGTTGAAGTTCTAATTTATTTATATGGCACGGTTATCCTTCGTAATACTTTTGTGCTTTAGCAGCGTTTTTCGCGTCTACCCTACATATTTACACTGGAATGAATTATTACTTTCTTATGTAACTTGAAATTGTAAACAATTGTTTGTAATTATATTGAAAGTTTTCACATATCTGTTTTTTAAATTTACACTGTATCATAACAGTGTAGGAAGAGGGAACCAATGAACCTACTGTTAAACACTCCGTTCCCCTTTAGGGGAGGCAAAGCGTGGTGGAAGCGTTCTAACGCTTCCACCACGCTTTGCCTCGACACCAGAGCAACGAAATAAAAATATTAAATATTTCATTCCCCCAAGTAGCAAGTGAACCCACGACTTAGCGCGTTTACAATCACAGGCTTGTGCCCCTGCACAATGACGATCAATTTACATAATAACTAGTGGACCGGAACGCCCGCTTGAACTATACGAATATTTATTAAATATATTTATGAAATTATTTTCAGTTTTCAATAGAGAGATGCGTTAAGCAAGCTAATTTTGGGTGACGTTTTCTAACAACAAACTTTGCAAATCGTTGCTCAGCAACGGTCGCATAGCGACGGTTGTTATTAATATGGCGGAATAAATTGCATGTCAAATTAATAAGTATTAGTAGGTATATATCGAAAATATTACAAATATGAGAAAAAAGTTTCCTATGTTCATCCCGAGACCCTCAAGTATCTCTATATGAGTATTTTATCACAATTAAATTAGCGGTTTGACCCTGATTTCGTAAAAGAGAGACAGACAGAGTTACTTTCGAATTTATAATATAGGTATGGATATACTAAACAATTTATAATGTAAACACTTCAATAACGAATGTTGATTATATGAGTGGTATAAGCATTTTTGAGTATTAATGATTCACCGTACAGCCTTGCTATTCCGCTCTACCATTTTGACTACGTAAATCATTTAGGCCTTACGTGTACGTACAATATATCTTTCACTATAATTTACAGAGTCCACAGTGGCGTAGTGTCATTGTGTAAAATTTTCAATTCTACAAATATAAAAGATAACAAAACGACACAGTCTTTGTTATCTTTGTTCTTTTTCTAATATATAAATATTTTTTTATATATATATCTATAACCGATTTACTACTAAAATAAAGCCGACGTGGCGTAGGGTATAAGCACGCGTTTGTAAACGCGACAATTTGTGTGGCGTAGAGTTCCGCAACTAAACACTCAATGCCTCAGAATTCGTCGGAAAATGGGGAACTGATGTTTGAACACTAGGTTCCCTCTGTCTACACTACCGTGGGCGTGAGAAAGCCTGAAACTAAAAAAAAAACTATTTTGAATAATGATCTTTCATAGAGAACATGACGTCAATGAAAATAATACTCAACACGCAATTTCTCGAAAAGTTGGATAGTGTCGCAGACAGAGGAAAACAGAGTATTTTTGCTTTTACTTCTCTTAACCAGGTTTTACTAATCTTGATTGAATGAAATATAAAAAAACATTTTTTTCTGAAAATTAATATTGATAAATATGTAGATAAGCCTGCTTTCTTTGACGAAATTACCCGTTGACGGAGATAGATTGTGATTTATAGCCCGCATCGTTCCCAACTTAATTAACTTTTACCTGCAGTTGAAACAATACTTATTTATCCGCGGGGGAGTAAAGGCGGAAGATAAGCATGTTATTAACGATCATTGCAAAGGCCAACATTTTAAATTAAATCTACGCAATTTTAAAATAACTTCCATTATTAATGTATTTCTATTATTGTTCTATCTTTTTTTTTTATAAATATTTGAGGCTTTGTTTGAATCAATTATTATGTTTTGCCATTGTTATAATTTGGATGCAATTCAAGATTAATTCGTAAATAATGGTTTGGCCTACGTGGACTATATTGCTTCTTGAATTTCGTTTTAAAAACATGTAAATTTAATAAGATTTTGCTTAGTTTTTTTTTTATTTTTTCCTACCTTCACGCTGCACCCCATACATAGCAGGGTAGGTAGAGTATCCTGATGTTAAAACAATAATGACGAATAAGTGGGAAGATTTAAAATCAGCGAAGGAAATACACATTTAAAACCAAAATATCCAAACAACCAAATACAAAACGGCTTTAGTTTATAGCTTTTGTTATTTTAATTCGGATTAGTATACAATAGGATATTCGTGTATAAGCAATTCCTATAAAAAAAAGCAAAAATTGACAGTTTAAAAATCCGTATATTTTATATACAAATTGTATTTGCAATGCAAATAGATTCGACGTCGATGAAAACACTTAATTTAACAGTAATGCACAAAAAGTGAATTCTATCAGATCCAGGCAGCGTGCGGCAGTGTGCGAGACTGAAATAACTTTGCGAATGCTACTTCTATTTATCTACCTCTCGAACCACCTCTAGACCTGCTAAAACTGAGTTTCGATATAGATTAAACTTTAGAAAGATACGACAGTTCATGTTTTCTTATAACCTAACGCCTATCCAAATAGTAAATATTCTGCTCTTTCAAATTATACTGTTCTTTTTTGGCGTGATGAAGTTCAATAACATATTTTAGTTAAATACAACGAAAAATATTAGAATTCTTAATTTTGGGATGAAAATTAATTGGATTACTAAATTTAATAACTATAGTTTCTCGCAATAAAAATGCTCACACTTGGGCATCAGGGTGTGAGCGTAAGTATCACGCTTACGTAGAAAAAATAATAAATAATATAAATTAAACAATTTGGCTAACAATATGATAAAACGCTTTATTCTTTGCCACAAGAAAGCGCTTTAAAGCTGCAAATATGAAATTGGCTCATCCTTGCAACAGACATGGTTTGCTTATTTTATGTTGGCAGAAACTGTGCTGCATATTTTCAAATATATTTTAAATAAGTTGAAGCTACTAATGTCGAGATGTTTTCACGTCTTTTGATTATTTTTACATTCTTGTGAATTCAGTATTCATTTTTATGTGCTTCGTGTAAAATTTTGTGTATTATTCATGTATGAATTTTCATGTAGATTTCGAGATTGACATACCTATACTATACCTATACCTGTACTATAGTACAGAGTTACCGACATAGCTCAAAGAATTGGTAAGCTGAAGTGGCAATGGGCGGGGCATATATGTAGTAGAGCCGACGGCCGCTGGGGCAGACGTGTCTTAGAGTGGAGACCCCGTACAAAACCACCGGTGGGACGACCCCTTGCCAGATGGGCCGACGACATAAAGAGGTTGGCGGGAAGCGGATGGGTCCGAAGAGCTGAGGATCAAGCGTGGTGGCGAGAATTGGGGAAGGCATGTCCAGCAGTGGACAAAAGATGGCTGTTGATGATGATGATGATGATACCTATACTATAAAGTGTAATAGAAGTCCTACTTTCTTACGTATATAGGTACCTAAAGTTTCTGAAAACAAATAACTCTAAAATAATATGCACTGATTAGTCTATAAACATGCAATTTCCTTGCATTTTATTTCAATAAACACTTTTGTAATTCAAGTGATCTTTTCTTTATGTATGTTTCGAAAATTTCGGGAAAAAGTTTATTTTTGCTTATTTACGTCATACTGTAAAAAGTAAATTAAGCTCAAACGGCACGCCTAAAGCTACCGAAGAAGAACTAAAATAACACAAAAATCTATAGACATTAATTAAAAATTGTCAATTAAAAAAGATACTTATTGTAATAATATTAAAGTTATTCACAAAAGGCCCTCTGCGGTTTTCATTAGCCACTCTCAGAATGTTTATGTTTGTGTAAGCTTCTTTGGAAGGCTTGGGGGCGTTTAACTTTTACAATTTTACGCGTTTTGCAGTTTTGCGGCGCTATCAGATATTTGGAACGGTTTGTTTGATGGAAAGTTGATTGCCTTGTGGCTTCAATTCGTGTTTCAGGTCGTGACTTAATCATTTCATTATATATTCTTTTATTTGGGGCTTTTGAATTTCTGTTAGTAGTGTATTTATCCTTCCCAATGGCTCTAGAATGTGGTGGAAAGTGGTAAACGGAAGTGGCATAATGGGAACGGAGTATCTACTGAGCACTAGGTTCCCAGGTTTCCTCTGTATACACTACTCTGCTATGTAGGATACAACGTGAAGTTAAAAAAGGCATTATTTAATCAATCAGCTATAGGGTAAATATTTTAATGATGCTTCTAATATTGTTGTCAGTTTATTAGTCACTCATCTACAAAGACTGTTTGTTGCGCATCGATACAGGGCCTTACTGTAATTATGACAGTTGTGGGTTCGATATTCACTCGAGGGCATGAATTATTTTGATTTACTCGCTTTGCTAGCAAAACAAAGCTGGAGGTGAATTCCACTATTCAACATCTCAAAAACTCAACGCCCATTTATGGGGAACGGAGTATCTTAACACTAGGTTCCCCAGGGATACAGTGTAAAGCTGATTTAATTATTATTTAATAATAAAAATTGTGAAATTTGAAATAGAATGTAATAAATCAGAATAAAACATTATATTTAACCAGCAATAGATTTGTGGGTAATTTATGTGACGGAAATCAGATAAAGCCATTAATTATTGACAATGGGTGCGGGTAACGAAGTTCTGATTTAGCGAATATAAGTCGTCGACTTTTCGTTAGATTTATATTTTTGGCAAATCTATAGAGTTGGAGTAGAAGTTTAATTTAAAAAGTAACTTTGAAATCTAGAAAATAATTTTCATTTTAAAATTAACTTTCTACATTTTTTTGTTAAAAAAGCGAAACTGTATAAGAATAAACTTTACTATTTATGTGTTTAACAACAATAAAATTTCAATTTCATGAGCCAAAAAATCCTATTAATTATTTCAAGTAATACATAAAGGACATTTTCTTTAACATTTCTTCATGACTTTTACGTACCAGACGTAAAAACATTTTGTCGATTTAGAGACGGAGTGTCGAATGTCTCCTACACTCGTTCGATATATTACTGACTCTACTTTCATTCGTTTTGTTCTACTACTTTTTAAGGTTGATTGATCAATATTGGAATATAAAGTGTTCCATTTTCAGAGAGGTTTTCACATATCAGGTTTTCTTGTAAAACGCTCGTTTCACAGTCTTCACTCGTATATGCTATAGATTCACAATGCAATATTCGTTTTTTCGTTCCTTTATGACGATTCATCGAATTGACGAAAGAACAGTCAAAGGATTCGTCAAAAAAACCGACAGCCAGCTAGAGCACTCAAGGCCCATTTCTATTTATTTCGAATGTTATCTTTTGTCTAGCCTAAATAGATTACTATATCTTAATCTAGATTTTTCCAACCCAAAAATATTTTTTAAAACATTAGTATTAACTTTATACACTGTGACCATTACGCTACGTATGTTTGTTTGTACGTAGTTTATTTATTTCTTAGTATATTTGATAAATGATTTGGAAGATTGTGTTTATTTAAATAAATTGCAAATATCATCAATATAATCACAAATATTATTAGCCAAAATTGTTTATTCTGTTTATTACTAAATATGATTAATTAACACGAATGACCTTATCCTATTGTTCATTCTCGTGTTCGAGCATCACCGCTGGACTGATCTGAACGTTTTGACGAGGGACTGTGAAAGGGTGAATTTGTGAATTAATCCCGGTTTTCAGATTTGGCACCTTCAACTCATAGCTTAGCGAATTACTAGTAATGCTTTGATTTTAATCACTTTAGTTTAGTTTTAGTTTAATTTTAATATTTATTAGTTAATTAATTGTTAATGTGTATATCCACAATAATGGTGCTAGTGACATTGTGTCTATTTGTTCACGCAGTGGTTGTAGATTCGATTTTAACTTGAAGGAATATCGAGGACGTTGAAACAATGAAAACAAACATTTCCTAACATTTTGAAAATAATAAAAATAAGAACTATCGTCACGTCAGGTCAAGTTTCCTGCTTTAGTGAGACAAAGTGAGGCGTTAAGTTATTAATATACAATGTTTTGAGTTTGGGCGAAAAGCAGAGAACGGATGTTTTGTTCTCTCTGCATATCTTACTTCATGCGTTGTGCCGCATGAAATTATAAGGCCGCCGTGTCACAGGGGTTCGATTCCCACATAGGGGACTCAACACGCAATGCCTTAAGAATTCGGCGGAAAATGGGGAAAGGAAATGTTACAATGGAAACGGAGTGTCTTAACACTAGGTTCCCAGCTTCCCTATAGGATAGGATAGTTGCCCTGATTTCACATAGCATATGTGAAGCTAAAAATGATAAACAAACAAAGAGAAAATTGAATATAATAATACTTCAAAATTGAGAAGAATTTAAGATGAACCTTACAATACGTAGGTACAATCAAAAATCGCTTGTTTGAATTATTCAGATATCTTCAACGCTTAGTGAGCAGTACTTGAATTTATTCCAACCTTACTCCTGCTTTTGACACAGGCCCAGGCGTTTGACAAAGGTCAGGAGTACGTCGTGACATATTTGATTTTGACCCCGAGATATCTCATATTAAATACGAATTTTGAGGTGAGGAAAGAAAGAAATCTTAAGATGTGATATTTTCAATTCTCCAATTATAGTCTTGATACCGTCTTGGCGTGAAATATGCAATGATTAAAAATTTAATATTTACTTAGCTTATTATTTATGTATAGTTGGATGCACCATAGTTATGTAAGATAGAGTATGGGTAAACTATATATAGGTGCACAGGCATGTTGACGGTAAACGTGACAGATTGTGGATTCGATTCCCACTCGAAGAAATCAAATATTTAGTATTTTCATTTCTTCGCTCTGGTGTCGAGGCAAAACGCAGCGTTCAGTTACATATGTAAATGTAAGAGTATTTGATAACATCCATGAAGTTCTTGTAAGTTTACAACAATTGAGAGAACAACAAAAATAATTATTTATTGTAAAAAAATATATGTAAGTTTTACGCTGTATCCCGCACACAGCAGGGTTGGCAAAGGGAACCTAGTGTTAAGACACTCCGTTCGCCACTTTCCGCCCAATTTTTCGGGGCATTGTTTTAAAATTGCGTTAAGTTTGATAGGATGTTTTCAAGATTACATATCATATTTATGAGGTACAGCGCTTCCAACAAAGATATAAATTTATAATGAATTCAAGAATAATAAATTTTTTACTGTTGTTGAACTAAAAGCACGTACGAATAGAGAATGTTATTATAATATAATAAGCCACATGTGGCCTAGATCGTAGGGAGCATGAATACGTATTAAATTATAAAAATATTTCAAATAATCTATAAATAAATGATTTAATAAAATGATATAATAAAATCTCGTTTATAATTGCACACTTCGGTTAAAAGTACAAAAAAAAACATAATATTAATAATCAATATCGAAAAATAGAAGTTAAAAGTTTTTTTTAATGTTATAATAATTATATCGATATTTCGTGTCGGCTTTTTCTATAACTATTTTCTAACGAAAATTGAATAATTAATTCGATAATTTCATATCTTTCAACAAATATTAATTTTCAATCAAAATAAATATTTTAATCATTAATTATTATCATGTGTATTTTCTTTCTTTTTAAAAAATATTTATGTAAATTTATGTAAAATATATAAAAAAAATATTTATATTATGTATAAAATTTCAATAAGATCTGGTCCTTAGCAAAATTTATGGTAGGGGTGTTTTTGAATAATGGAGTAGACGGCGCGTGAAGAGATGAGCTCGGAATCAGACTGCGTCATCAGCTAGGAGCATAACTCCTGACAGCTGGATGAGCCGAAGTTATATCTTTTTTTATAACCATTACTTTTTAATCATATACAAACATGTTAATTATATTTATTTTTTACTTTTACCTTCTGGGCCCGATTATAGAGATATTGTGTCTGACCCAATATCACATTAAGTTACATTTACACATAAAATAACCTAGCAGTAGTGACAAATCTCTCTATACCGTTGCCTTAATTCTCCACATTGAGATAAAACTAGTACCAACGTGAAAAGGTTCAAATACAATTTTACATCATGATGTGTTATATAAAGCGCAGCGTTGAGATCCGCATTCCATAATATCATATAGAAGAAAAAAAAACGCAAAAAAAAGCATAGTTTAACGCGAATCGCAACCCTCGTTATTTCGTTACAGGTAACAATTCTGGCGCGTGTAAATTAGAACGACTTCAGAGAGAATAACAAATGCAATTAGCGCTGCATGAGTGGAACGCGTCAGTCGTATTTGATTTTTAACATACTTTTTTTACCGACAAACAGTTAAAAGGTAATTGTAATTACGTTAAACACGATGTTTTTTTTTAATAAATGTAAATATTTCAGCTATTGAGGGTGAGGTCAGTCGTGGTGCAGCGGTGCAAGTGTGTGACTGTAAAAACGACAGGTTGTGGGTTCGATTCCCACTCGAGAAGTTTTGAATGAATTTAATTTTACATATTTGTAAATTATTAAATGGTAAACAACTTATAGTTACTCATTTCTAATTAACAATTGTAATATCTAGAATTTAGAATTATAATTATCTAGTAAATTGTAACAAGTGGTTATTCTAGTAGTCTAGTGTATTTCAATTAGTTTATAACCTTGCCTTGCTACTCCACTTCAGTGGTGAACGCATTACAATGTTGAAAATAATTAATACGTTACTGAAATATTATTTTAAATATTTATAACTTCTTCTATAATTAATATTTATTATATATTATAATTATTTTGTTTAACATAAATCAGTGTTAGGAAATCTCACAGACTAGGTCTTTAAGACCATCCCACAGAGGCTTAAGTTCTCGTACTATATGTACATATTTTGCAGGCGTTACATAGAGAAGGCAGAAAATATTTAAATTATTGATTGTATTGTTGGTAGGATTTTTTTTTATTTCCTACTACCCGCATATAGCAGGGGCGGCAGACGGAACCAATTACGTTACTCACTTTCTGCTGAATTCTTGGGGCATTGCGTGTTCATTGGCGGAACTTAACGTCACGCTCACTTAACTCACTAGATAATGAAAATATTGAATTTATCTTTCCTTCAACTGGAAATCGAACCCACAACGTTGTGCCCTGCACCACGACGGCCCAATTTGGTAGAGAGTCAGTACAAAAAATTGTATTTGTCTTTTGGTTCATAAAAAATCATAGTCATCGTCATCATCATCACTTCGATATTATTAAAATATTTTTTTATTAAAAATTCTATAACAAATTTTTCCTAAATTTTCAACTATTAAGCGTGTAAATAATATATATATTCTCAACCGTTTACATTGCGTACCGTTTATTTTTCTTTTTAAACACATTTCTCAAGTGTAAAATTATACAGATGTTACATTCGTATGCTGATTGCCGAGACATTTCAAAACATATATTTGCTAACAACATCGAGTTTTATGCTATAAGAAATTTCCTAAAATCTATAGAGCCTTAAATATTGTGAAATAAAATTCGTTTTAAAATTCATGCATAAGATTTTGCCACCCAACATGCCTTACCTCCAGAATTCTACGGAAAGCGGAAAACGTAAGCGTCATAATGGTAACGAAGTCTCTTAACACTGAGTTCCTAAGTTCCCCCCTTTATATACCCGCTATTTGCGTGAAGCTATTAATTAATATATAATAGTAAAACGCGGAATTTGGAACCGCAATTTATGTTAGCATGAAACATGCTTTGCTCAGTCAAGATATATAAAAAAAACATAATATAATATAATATCTACATATTATTCCTTAGCTAAACAAACAGAAGGATAAACAGAACTACCCCAAGCCATTTCATTAGCGTAGGCGGCAATCTCCCTGCAGTGGGACGGACAAATGGCCTGTTACTACTTTCACTTCTACGTAGAAAGAAAGTATTAATCAGAAGGATTTTCTTAGCAAGGTCGCGGCCTATTCTTTGTCCTGTAATCCGTCTGTATCAGATAGCGTTGAATTCGTCGACCCAAATTGGGCCTTTCGGGGATTGACGAACATTTCAGTTTATGTTTTCGTGATAATTCGTTTCCGTACGATAAAACAAGTTAGCGACATTCGTTATACGGAACGGAACGGCCGCTGTTAAGGGATACTAAGTTCGCCCTGACTTCCTTTTTCCCGTGAAAAATGGTTACCGTTTTGATTTTTATGGGTCTTGTGAGTTATAAACTTTGAAATTTCATACGTTGCTCGTAAAGTGTTGGTTTATATTTTATAGTGTAATGCAATAAAGTTGTAATCCAGTCAAATATGTGCCTACTTATTTTTTTGATCGATTGCTATTGATGTTAATATGGCAAATTCGTAAATATTTAGACTTTTCTTTTAACGCTTCATAAAAGGTGATATATCTGCAATGGTTTATAAAATAATTTAAGTAAAAATTTAAAAAAAAACGCATATAGCTGGGTAACGCACTTCTGTATCACACTTTCCACCGAATTCTTGGGGCGTGGTGAGTAGCGGAACTCAACGCCACGCTTTGCCTCGCTACCAGAGCGAGGAAATGAAAATATTAATTATTTCATTTCCTCCAGTGGGAACCGATTTTACAACCGCTTTTACAGTAACACGCTTGTGCTTCTGTGCTACGAAGGCCTCTTATATATATTTATGAGCATAAATATATTTTTTAAATAAGACCTAGTCATTAAATACGATAGAAATTTCATAATACAACTAGATTTTCAAGAAACACAAACATTTTATAATTTATCACGTACTATAAATACACTTCGGAAAAAGAATCGCGAGAAATGTTTCTAGAGTTAGATCTGAACCATATATTTGTCTGTCAGGTCATCTTGAGAATCTTTTTGCGAGTAGAAAATAAGACCTTAGCGCGTGCTAGCTTATGAAGTAGGTACCATTTTTACTATTGTTACAATAAAATACAATCTATTGTGATAATTTTAATCAATTTATATGACATCAAGACAGGTGGCAGCGTTCAGCTAAGTTTAAAACCTGGAAACATCAACAACCATTTCAAGCTACTTTTGAGCATTTCGTAACTCGTAAAAAAAAATCTTTTCCCATTCCCCATTTTCCGCCAAATTAATAAGCATCGCGTTTTCAGTGGTAAAACTCAACGCCACGCTTTGTTGAGAAAATGAAATTATTTCGTTCCCCTGTTGAAAATTGAATCCACAACCGTCGCTTACACACACCCTTGTATCACTGGACTACGACGACCTTGTGTGGTTTCAAATACGTTAACGTGTTCAATATTTTTCGCTTATTTTAGTATATTATATATGTATATGTATAAGTAGAGAATAAAAAAAAACATAATTTTACATAAATATTCTCAAAGTGAGAGTTTAATCTGTAATATCCGATAATAAGCTTATTTTGTCGATACGATATTTTAATTGCGCTGCCATAACTTCCAATAACAATTATAATAATGTTATTATTATGATAACAATTAGTATAAGTGGATAATATTGATTATATGTGGCGTCTGTTATATATGGATATGCTGATACTACCTTTAGTATTTAATCATTATTTATTTCTCTAAAGAATATATCAATTTAATTTGATTTAGCTATGAAATAATACTTTATATCAGCAATTATTTCTTTGTATAATTGCTAAGATAAAATCATCGTACTTTTTCTACATAGAAAATACAAGCGACCTTAATACGGCTATGCCTGCTTAGTTATTATTATATGTAACCAAATTACACACAAATGCAAAGCTAAGCTTACACCTCCCGAACTTTACATACTAATATCGAAAACAATAAGTACATTATAAAATAATTGGTAAAACATCAGTTTGGAATTCCTATCAATGAATGTTTGTTTAATTAAAATCCCATGAATACTTCTGTAATTTAATTATTTATAACGAATTGACTATCAAACTGTTACGTTGCGAGTTTACTATACCTATCGCTCATTCGGTGGAAAATCGACTTATTTGCACTTTTTGAAATATTGGAAGTAAAATAGTCTTTCCGTTTGTACATATTTAACTTGTGTTATTTAAAAAAGTACAATTACGTCCGTTTGTTCACATTAAGACACTTCCGTTTCCCACTTTCCGTCGAATTTGGAGGCACTGCGTGTGGCGGAGCTCAACGCCGCGCTTTGCTTCGTAACTCAAATATATTTGTTTATAAAAATAGACAATTTTATAAAGACGCATGTGTATATACTACTACAATATAATTCAGGTGAAATGTAAAAGCTTAAGTTAAATTGCTTACATAAGGTGTTTCTAAATAGCCCATAAACAACGTCCTCTAAATGGTTTTTTGTAGTTTTGCCTGGCACGGGCGGGCTTGGAGCCAATTTATTATCTTGGCCAGACCACTGTACATATATCTAAACTACTATTTCCTATACGAATATTTCCTGCTGTTTGTCCGCCTAAACAATCATTTGTATCAATTTGTCGATACTGATACCAAATCAATGTATTCGCTGTGGGGGAATAACTATTATTTATTGGTGTTTCGAAGCAATTTAGCTAACGGCCAACGAGCTCGATGCAAAGTACGCTAATTAGCTAGATTGATTAATTTGTATGAGATAAGTGTCTTATAAAATAAGTGAGGCCAGTGTGTGAATGTTAATGGGACTGGTTGTGAGTTCAATCCCCACTCGAGGAAATGAAATATTCTCTGGTGTCAAGGCAAAGCCAGTGAGTTTCGCCACATAACACGCAATGTCTTCAGACATTGGCGGAAAATGGAGAGCGGAGTGTCTAAAAACTAAGTTCCTGCTCTGTTGTGAGCGGGATACAGCGTGTAAATATATATATATCAACAATGATGATAAGTACCTAAGTAAGTATGAGTTCATAAAATTTCTGGGCCTTTATGTCACACTAAGTAAATATTTCAATACACCCTCTTTGTAGACTGTAAGCAATTTATATGCAAATGTGTTTTATAACGAAATATTTCAACAATATTTTTTAATTTCACTTTCTTTTTTTATTAACAACGTAGTAAACAAGATATTTATGAATATATAGTTTACTTTGCAAGGCCTGTTACGGCATAGGGGCACAAGGTTCGATTCTCACTCGAGGAAGTTAATTTCGTCGCTCTGGAGTCGAAGCAAAGCGCGGCGTTCTCCGTCTATACCCAAAAACTCAACTAACAATGCCTGCAGAATTCGGCGGAAAGTGGGGGGCGGAGTGTCTTAACATTAGGTTCCCTCTGCGTATATTTTGTTTAGTTTTCCGTTTTTATTTTAACTTTCTCAAACATTTTTGTTTTGAAATAGAATAGTTAGGGAGTAAGGACAAAAGTCTTAACAATATTTTTAATTTTACATTGAAAATTATTACTTAGAAAGGGTTTTATTACTTTTTTATGTAGATGTAAGGTAGAGTCAAAGTAAAATAGAGGCAATAACTACTAAGTAAATCGATAGGAAGTTAGATGGGTCAAATGTCAACTGTTAAACAGAAACTAATGATTGTTAAAAATTTCTATAGTTACAACTTTAAGAAAGTTGTATATTTCTGATATTTTTTTACATTTTTAACCATTGAAATCGCCAAATTTAAGCTGAAAACGAGTTTCAATTATCAATTATCATTAATTTTAGTCGAAACTAAATTGACCACCGATCTTTAGCTCAAATATTAAGCTTTAAGCTGTCATTAATATTGTAATTGTATCAAAATATGGAGATAGTTTGTCGTCTGGCACAGAATCAAGTGTTTACCCCATCTTCAATGCACAGAGGTTCCCCATCCTTTATAGTGCATAAATCAGACAATGGCCTCGGCGTCAAGGCAGATTGTTCGTAGAATTGAATTTCAAAGACGGACTTTGTAATCTAAGGCGCTTGTTAAAAGCGAGTTTGCTTCTAACCACTAATTTAGTTTAGTCTTGTTTTGAACTATGCTGGACTATAACGTTGTAATTGTTTTATGTTAAAGGAAAAAAATGTTAAAAATTGTTTTGAAAGTGTTTTTATAGGTTTTGTAGGTTTAATTCCCACTCGAGAAAAGGTATTGCTTAACTTACTGCTCTCTAGTAATAAGACGAAACGCGGCGTTGTGTTCCGCCATTCATTAAACTGGAAATTGTGAAGGCCTTTTGGTATTGGCGAGTTATTAAACAAAAATAGCTAAGTTAAAGCCAACTTAAAAAAAAGTTGTGAAATTGACTAAATAGGTTTCTTACGAATTTTAATAGTGCTTATAAAAATATATATATGAAACTTAGTGATATACTACCATCATGAATATAGAATATAGTACCTATAGACGAAAAGAAAATTTTAAAATTAACAAAACTTTCGAACAAACACTATCTATTTTCATAAGAATGATTTAACAGTTAACTTCGGAGTAGCTTTTCCAATATCACGTCACTAGTGAACTGTGAGTCAAAGGGGAATCATGAATGAAGACTTACTGCTGTTACTCAACAGTTATAAGAAAATATTGCTCGTGTCTTAAGTTTATTCTAACTTTCTTTGTCATGCACATTTTTTTATTGAATGCATATTGGTATTATAATTGCCTACATATAGGTATATCATCATTTAAACTACAATATTTTTTTTACTATTTTTACAGATCTGTCAGTCTCAATATAAGCACTCAAAACACAAAAAAAAACAAAAAAAAATATGAACTTTTACCAGAGTATTATTTTTTTTAGTTTCACGCTGTACTTCGCCCAATACAGGATAGACAGACGGAAGCTGAGAATATAGTATTGACACACTCCATTCTAACTTAGACACTTCCGTTCCCCACTTTCTACAGACTACTCGAGACGATGCATTTAGAGTGGCGGAACACAACGCCGCAAGTGAAATATACTCTATCACTATTAAAATACGTCATAAAACCATCAAGTCAACCTCAAATCAACAAGTAGGCAGCCAGAGTGGAACAGTACGTTACTAAATGAACCGTATAATAGTGTTCCTTGCAAAGATTAGTTCTTTTATCGCGCGTCCCGGACAAGGGAAATCACTAGGAAATTGCCTTGCACTTGCTCAGAACTCAGATATGAACGAAGATAAGTTTATGCAAATGAAAAACGATTCTACAGTGAATGTATATTACACGTGTGGATTTTAATGTTCTTATGAGATTGTTGATTTGGTTTTTATGTTTCTTTTATTTATTTTATGTTTTTTTAAGCTTTACGCTGTCTCTCGAATGTAAAAGGAAGAGGGAGCCTAGTGTTTAGACACTCCGCTCGCCACTTTCAGCCAAATTCTGGTGGCATTCCAGAGCGAAAAAATGAAAATATCAAATATTTCATTTCCTTGAGTGGGAATCGAATCCACAACCTGTTGCGCTTACAGACACATGCTCCTGTGACTGAATCGATGAAAATCAAAGATTATATTGAATTGTATAAAATTGTAGGAAATTTGTAAATATATCTTATAATAAGAGCATGTGGAAGAAATACACATGCCCATATAAGTACATAAATTCATAATTGTACTTAGATATAAAGTATTATTTAGGGTGGGTAAATAGGCTATATTGAAACCTGAAATACTCTGTTTCCATGCAAATGTTCATACAATGGACAAATTGTAACTGCGTTATTGTCTATAAATTATAATGATTTATTATAACATTCGGCTTAGTGGTAAGTTTTATTGGGTGTGATAATGGTCCATTCATAGATTGATTTTCTGCGTGAAGTTCTCTGTTTTAAGGTATTAATATAAAATAATTCGTTTAGGTAGGTTAAGAATTTTAAGGCTTTCGTCGTGACGCAGGCATGCGACAAGAAGCGCGACGATTGTGGCTTTGATTCTCACTCATAGGAGTAAATATTTTATATTTCGCGGAAAGTGGGCAGCGGCACTTTCCGCCAAATATAAAATATTTACTCACAGAGGTTTCCAGTTTCTCTCTGCTTATCCTGTTATGTATGGGATACAGCATTAAGCATAATATGAAATATTTTTTTTTTCACAACTCATTGAAATAGTGACCTACCTACCTAGATTTTTTCAGTAAATTTGCAGCATAGTGATTGTCAACACGATGATTGTGGATTCAATTTCACTCACAGAATTATTAGTTCTTATGTCGCAGCTCTATCAAAATAGACGAGGGAAAATATACGGCGTAGAAATCCGTAATTTTCATGCAATTTATTAAATTTATACGGAAAGACGAGAATGGAGTTACACTATTCTACCTACCTACCCACTAGTCTACCCTTTTATACTTATGTGGGGTAAAGCGTGAAGCTGAAAAAATGGATTTGATTGCCTTACTTAAGTCATGTTGATTTAGGGCAACGTAAGAATAATGGAGGTCAAGTCTTTACAGGTTAGATTTAGCTTTGAGAAAAGGTGAGAAAACTATATTCGATAAATAATTATTACTGACATTATATATCGTAATATATTCTTTAAATCAATAACAAAAAATTATTTTATTGTAAAATTATATAAATTTAGAAAAATAATTTAATTACTCGTATACATATAATAGACACCGATAGCATCTTTAATTTCTTTTAATTATAAAAGCGTAAAGAAGAGAAAAGTTATTGCTTTGCCTTTTATTTTCGATTCAATAAAAATACATATTTCTAATAACTAGATGATTTTGGAGGCTATTTACAGTAAATCAAAATCAATCACAAAAAGAGAAAAAAAAAAATATATAATTTTCTTAATATACTATTTAACCGTTGTTAGCGTCACAAACCTCTCAGTCTGATGATGAGAATTGAGATCCTTAAATAATTACTTAGCAAACTGTCCTTATTGATGTCCAACTTGTCAGATGTCCAGATACTGAAATATAATAAATGTTAAATTTATTAAATAATGAAACGTCAAGAAAATTGTTGAGCTAGTGGTTTTATCTGATGAGCTAAACTTAGAATTTAATTATTTTTAAAGCGCGGTGTTGAATTTTGCCACTAATTTCTCTGCCTTACCTATCTTTTGGAAATTTGCGTGAATAAAAAACTCGAAAAAAACTCTTTACAGTTATTTTAAGCTATTTTTTGAATAGCTATCTTGTTTTGGAAAAGTACTTGTAGCTATTAAGCTGATATTCCGATTTTTATAAAACATAGCTAAAAACCACCGCGATGAAATAAACAAAGCTTAAAATTAAAGAAAACTGTACCTAAATCAGTTCATTGATTCAGAAGCTACGGTGCCACAGACAGACAAACAGGTCAATCTTCTATCACTCCTCGTTTTGGATTAAAAAAGATATTCCTTTTGTATCGAAACCTGCTTAGCGTTTAATATAGTATTTTATATTTGTTTTCTATGTTTTTTCCTTATAGAATAAATTAAATAATATAATTATAATGTATACATAATTATTATTTATATCATTATATCCACATTTTACATCTCACTTTGTTGTCTTCGTATCAACCACAACCGCAACCAACGCACATTGGCCGTTTACACACCTACTATTTATGTACTTCTATTTGTATTGTAAAATATTTCTTTAATTTTGGTAATAATTAAAAAAAGACCAGTTTCACGCTGTATCCCGCACCCGCAATCTTTTGTGAAGGCACTCCGTGCCCCATTTTCCGCCGAATACTGGAGACATTGCGTATTGAGTGGAGAACAACATCAAGTGAAGACATTAAAATATAATTTTAAATAAATATTTCATTTATAACCTCGAGTGAGGAGCCAGTACCCCTGCGCCAGTAGTGGCCTCATAAGCATTATAGTAATAATAAGTTATTTAAAAATCAAATCTCTAAAGAAAGTTCATATTAATAAAGTCATCCTTCGAAGAATACTTTAGTACCTTGCATTCGATATGCGAGTGTAGTTTATAACAAAATGACTTAAATTAAATCAACATGGAATATTATAAATCATTGTTAAACTGTTGTTTATAAACTGTTATCATGTACATGTTTCCTTGTTTATTTTGCAATATAAAGTATTACTTTGTAACCATATTGTCTATACCTACTAACGGGATAGTTTGTTGTCTTTCTCTTTCCCGCATATTGCAGGTTAGGTATAGGAGACTTAGTGTTAAGACACTAGTTACTGCAAAATTTGTGTATTGAGTAACGGAGTGAAACGATGCTCTAATAATAATTAATTTCTCAGCTTCACGCTGTATACCGCATATAGCAGGGTAGACAAAGGGAGCTTGGTAAATTAGTGTTTAGGCAGTCCGTTCCCATTAAAATATTACCCTTTCTCATTTTCTCGAATTCTCGAGACGTTTCGTTGAGTGGGGAACCAGAGTTAGGAAATGAAAATATTAAATATTCCCTGAATGGGAATTTATTGGAACCCTAACGGTCATACACGTATGCCCCTGCGCCATGATGGTCTCAATTAATTTAATAATAATTTAATTTCATTTAAAAAAAAATGCCTATATTATTTTGATTATAATAGAAAAGACAAACAATTCTCCATGTGAAATATATTTTATTAATAAACATTACCCAACACTTATATTAAAAATATCACAAAAATAGCAAAAATATATCTAGCACTTATTGCGATTTCTTATCTTCGCCGTCTTCGTCGCTATACTTATTTGGCGTTTCTCCGGGCTTCAAGAGTCTTCCCACGATATCATATTTTTCTGAAATTGCAATAAAATTTGATTAATATGTTATAAATAGATATTACTGTAAGTTTATTGAAATTTTCTATATATACATTTGTTTCTAGAATAACTTGAATCGTCTATATATGGCGACGAAAATTTTAATATTTTTACGTTCAAAATATTTATTGAATATTCATTTTAAGTTTATTTTAAGTTTTAAGTATTTAAATTAATGAAATTTCATGTTTTTGAATCACGCTAAACATACTAAACATACACGCTTCACACATTCGGCTATTTCATACAGCCATTCATTTGTCCAGAATAAATAGACAGACACAATTTTAGCTGCTTTGTCAATCAGCCAGTAATGAATAAACTTTATATTCTCCTTTATATCCTTCTTCGTTCTGACATCAAGGGAAAGAGTTCGGCGTTGAGCTCCGCCACTCAACACGCAATGCGTCAAAAAATTCGGCGGAAAATGGGGAACAGAGTGTTTTAACATTAGGCTCCTTCTCCCTACCCTGCTGTATGCAGGATACAGCGTGAAGCTGATTTACTTTATACAAATAATAAAATAAATATAGGAGATTATTTTAGGAAACGATAACACACCACTGCAGCGTATCTTGTAAAATCACCGCCATAATGTATTCAAAATAATTCCCGGTCTATATAAATATTCAATGAGTTCCAGTAAATTTGATCGAAGGGAAATTAAAACTTTTCTGTTCGATTCCATTCGGGGTATTTCACTTATTATGTCGATCACGGCTTAATCAATCAACCGTCCATTGTTTGAGGATCGCTGGCTTAGGCCAGGCTTGGATTTGTTGTTATAATATTATAGGTGGAGTATGTCAGTTTGTATATTTGCATTAATACATTAGTATATATCGATAATATTACAAATATTAAAAAAAGTATCCTATGTTCATCCCGAGACGCTCAAGTATCTCTATATGAGTATTTTATCACAATTAAATTAGCGGTTTGGCCCTGATTGCGTAAAAGACAGACAGACAGAGTTACTTTCGAATTTATAATATAGGTATGGATTCTGGAAGTTAAATTTAGTTCAATACATTAGTTCTAAGGAAAACAGTTGTGAGGATTGGTCGGTTGTAATTGGTCTCTTATAAGTAACCTTCAAAAATACATTTCCTATTCTTAAACATATTTTTTTAAATTTAATTTTTCACTATTATAAAGTTCACCTTGTAAGCTTCACGCTGTATTATGCATATAGCAGAATAAGCAGACGGACGTTTTGGGGCATTGCGTGTTGAATGTTAGAACGCCACGCTTTGCCATGGTACCAGCGCGAAGAAATAAAAATATTTATCAATAATAATTCATTTCTCTGATTGGGAACCGAACCCATGACCATCGCGTTTACAGTCATACTCTTGTATAACGAGCCTACGTTTAAAGTTATAAATAATGTATTTTTTATAAAAAATAAATCCATTTTTTTTTGTTTATGCGTACAAAAATAATTTCTATAAAATAAAAACTTTATCAACAACGTTCGTATTAAACATTTTGAGGTAATCAATACATGAATAATAAAATGCTTGGAAGCTAAAGCGTGGCCTAATGATGCTGCTAACACGACCCTGACCTCGAAAGAAAGAAGCATGCATAATAAACTGAATTTGTATTTTTCACATAAAAAATATAAATACATATTTATAAGTGGATAACGATGTTCTAAACAAAAACGTTCACAAAATATACTTCTATAACTATTAAAATGTTGGTTTCATTCAATTATTTAAATATAGAAAAAATAAATATTATGTCATATAGATTCTAATATGTATTTTATAATAATACATTTATTAAAAAATATTAATTGAACTAATTCCTCATAGAAATATAATATATGTAGAAAACTCATATTTATGTATTTTTAATTTCCAATAACTAGCTTCACGCTCGATAGAGCGTTGTGATATATGAGATACCACATATGTTAATAGAAGTAACCTAGTGCTAAGACCGTACCTCACTTTTCTTCCAATTTAGGAATATTACGTGTTAAGTGGCTAGTGGTTCACCACCACCTCAACGGCACTCTTTGGCTGGTTACCAGAGCAAGGGATGGTACGTCGCGTTATCAGGCAGATGCTGTGACGCTACCACACAATCGACCCTAATTATACAGTTTTAAAATGAAAAACATATACAAAAAGCCAATTAATCACCTCTGAACTGCTCTTCCCATTCCTTGGCTGAAGCAACTTCATCAGGTCCTAAATCACTGACGTCATCATATTCAGCATCAGAAGCTGCTACTTGACCAGTAGCAAGGCCTCGGGTCGCATCTTTACCCGCAAATGCAGCGTAAGGTCCACCTGGAATGCAAATACAATCATTATTATCATTTATTGATACTGGTCGTTGTCAGCAACTTTATTTTTGTGGATATTTTGTGGCTCTATCCTGCATGTGGAAGTATAAGCAGAACGAGCCTAGTGTTAAGACACTCCGCTTCCCACTTCCCGCCAAATTCACGAGACATTGCGTATTGAGTGGCGTAACTCAACGACGCTGTTTGCATCGTTACCAGAGCGGTATGACATATTTCATTCTCCGAGGGAGAATCGAAGCCTCTACCGCGAACAACTCTTGAAACCCTCTGCACCATAACGGCCCCATAAATAAAACAAGTCCAAATTGTAGCAAATCACTAACTAGAATCCATATCCAAGGATGTTATTGACTCAGTAACTCAATTCACCGCACAGTTTGAATCAATAAACAACGGCGTACAATAGTAAGTAATACTTCGGTGAAATCGGACGCACTCAAGTCAAATTCTAATTCTCAGACTACATGGAGTACTTGATGCAGTGCAGTATTGCTGAGTTCACACAATGGACTTAGTTACGGGAAAACGTTCTATTGTGAATGTTGATTTGGATTTTAAGAAAACATTTTTTTTAGTTTTCTGCACATAGCAGGGTAGGCAGAGGGAATCTAGTGTTAAGACGCTACTTTTTTCGTTTTCTGCCGAATTTTAGAGAAATTACATGTTGAGTGGTGGAACTCAACACCGCATTTTACCTTGTTACCAGAGGGAGGAAATTAAAATTTTAAAGAATCCATTCCCGCCAGTGGGAAGCGAATCCACAATCATCGCGTTTACAGTATGCACTCTGGTCCGTCCGCTGGCCGTCGTGGTGAATGGGCATGGGCACGCTTGTGCCCATATGTGTATGTCAAATGTCTTTCCTACTTACATACGGGGTACGAGGTCGAATTAGTCGCTACGTAGGCCTATAAGCTTGGGTTCGCGTTAGGGGTAGTAGTAGTCAGACGCCTGTACGATAAGGAGGTAGTTTATTCCTTATGAAATCAAAACAAGTATAAGTCTTTTACAAAATAAACCTTTTGCAAAGTTATGATATATTTATTTTTGTTTTGTGTGATATAAAAAGCAAACATAAACCGGTCACGTTGGTACCTGGACAAGATCTTTGTTATCACCACAGTTATGAGTATGAAATTATAATCAAGATGATATAGATCATAATGATGATGAAGATACTAGTTTTTTTTTTTCATTTAAAAATATAACATATATTTTAACTAAGAAAATATCTATGAATTGACCTTCACCTAAGAAAATATCTATGAATTGAACTTCACCTAAGAAAATATCTATGAATTGAACTTCACCTAAGAAAATATCTATGTATTGAACTTCACCTAAGAAAATATCTATCTGTGAATAATATATTCTATGAATCTAAATTAATCTTTAATACTTTAGTCATATCATTTCTGAAGACAAATATATGTTATATGTCATAAAATATTATGAGCTTAAACTGCAATAAAATATACTTAACTGTCTGTATATTCAGATTTTGTAAGCATATAAGCCGATTGTTAAGTAAAAAAAATATGGCCATGACAATATCTTATAATATTGTCTTACCATACTGTCTTGCAGTAAATTTTTTTAAAGTAATTTGAGACAGTAAAGTTTAAAGAATGATATAGAAAAGCTCTAAATTTGGAATTTGTAAAATATTTCTTTAAATAATTTTCGTAAAAAAATTTCATCATTGATGAATCAAGTTGCAATAAGCAATTTCGGCTGTATGTACTTTGTCTGTCAGTCACATCGTAATGGATGAAATTATAAAATAAAATTATAATTATAATAAAACTGTAATTAAACTTAACGACATACATTTAAAACATATATAAGCGCCTTAATATTACGAAAATCACTCACTAACAATATTATCTTTTTTTTAAAGACGCCTTAACAACCAGTTCTTGGGAAATAATCAAGTAATTATAAAGTTAAATTAAATTACTACTGGGTTTCAAGGTGTTTTTAACAATTGCTTGTATTACGAGTATTTTAATATACTTTATAATATGCGGTAATATAATAAAACAATCCTGGTAACCAAGTTATTATTATTCTTTTGACTCTAAACGATAATACTCTAAGCGATGGTAGTGGGTTCGATGCATACTCTGGAAAAAATACTTTTCTTTCACTGCTATGGTAGATTGAGTGCGGTATTTAGTTTCGTCACTCCACGAGCAATGACTTGAATTCTGGCAAATAGCGGAGAACGTAATGTTTTGAATAGAAACTAAGTATATGCAATTTAAAGATAGATAATTCTCCATTTATCACTTTCGACTCCTTTTCGAAATGCTGCAGTTTATCCAACCGAAATTAAAATTTTAATTAAATCTTTAATTACTGGTCAAGATATAGATGTTGCATATAAACTATTATTTAATTTATGATATATTATTATATATACTAGCGACCCAAACGTAGCTGTGTTATGTAAAAAAATATTCTTATAATTAATTATTTTTCATATAAGTAAGTATAAACGAACAACCGTTGTAAACTAAAATAAAAATTCGCGAGAACAAACCGACACACTTGCATAGAGCCCAATTGCGTAAGGTACTAAGTCTCAAGGCTATATTCATTCAATTCATCTTAGTCATTCTGACTTGCCTTGTTTATATACTACAACATAATTATGTATTATTGTTTATTTATTTATGTTTTTTCTAATAGTATTCTTTTACTAGCTAAGATTATTTCAAGGCACTGCGTAATGAGACGTGGTGGAAGATCAGAGCCGCGTTTTGCCTCTTTGAATTTAAAAAAATATACATATATAAATTGAACTAACAACCATTGCATTTGCAATGAAACGCGATAGCGTTGCCCACTGCGACATAATGGTGTTCTCAATATTGATATTCATAACAGAAATGCTTTCTAAGTAAAGTTCAATATTAAGCAAAAGGTATAAATAATTAGGTTTTTTATTATCTTTTATTATTTATATTATCTTTTTACCTGACCCGCAAAATAAGATAGATATTTACGTCACTAAATTTAGTAGATGCGCTTGTTCCGTGGTATTCGAAAACTAATATGGAAAATAATATTTCATAAATCATATATAATGCTACATAACAGCGATTATTGATTAAATTCATAGTTAGGAAAAAATTAAAATTTATTAACTTTAGTTATCTATATATATAAAAGGACTTGTCCTCACTGACTGAGGTAAGACGCCGCACAGCCGTAACCGCTGTGCGTAGAAACGTGAAAATTGGACAGATGTTTACTTTCGTAATCTGGACATCCACTAAGAAGGGATTTTGAAAAATTTTAACCCTAAAGGGGTGAGATAGGGGTTGAAAGTTTGTATGGAAAAAAATTTAAATCAGCACCGATTTTTATAAAATTTGAGATTTAGACTTTTAAAAATATTTAATTGAACATGTGTTTCATGGTTTTCTAGAATTCACCCCTTAAGGGTGCAAATAAGGGGTTAAAAGTTTGTATGGAAAAATCTTTAAATCGCCACCGATTTCTATAAAATTTGAAATTTAGACTCTTAAAAATATTTAATTGAACACATGTTTCGTAGTTTATTAGAATTCACATCTAAATAAGCAAGCGAAGCTGCGCGCGACCGCTAGTTGTAAATATAACCAGTCGTGAGCCGTAAACCAGGGAACCTAGTGCTAAGACACTACCATTCCCCACTTTACGCCGAATTACAACCAGTGAAACAGTTGCATCCTATTAACCAACGGATGTAGGGACGTATATATCTGACGTGCCTAATAAGCTGCATTAGCATAGATACCAATCACATCATAGGGTAAGCGTTGCTTTGTATAAATAGAACATCCTCATCCTCATTTTCAAGACAAATCCTGAGCAGATTGTCAGTAGATTATATGAAGATAAAGGAGTATTGGTAAACTTTGACTAATTTCCTTGATTTCGGTAATTAATATACATAAAGTATATTTGTTGATAATGCTATAATATTAGATGAAATGTTTACACTAAGAACCCAGAGACAACCGTCTATTACTAAATATACACCTACTAAAGATTTCTTTTTTATTTTAAACAATAAGTTTTTTAAATAAAGTGCGTTGCATGTTGAGTAGTGGAACTCAACGCTGCGCTCTGGCTCGACTCCAGAGCGAAGAAATGAAAATATAAAATATTCAATTTCCTCAAGTGAGAATCGAATCCACAACCTATTGCGTTTCTTGGCCTCATATGATATTCGCTTTACGTAATTACAGAAACGGTTATTACTTCGGTAGAAATCATTACAGTAATAAATATGTATGCGCCAACTAGAGTCAAGGTTCCTCGGGCCCTCGGTCACACGCGTTCCTCAGTTATTGTAAATTAGCTTTTATTACAAGGAATTAAGAACGACAGTCATTATTTCTAGATAATATTGTATCTTATCGTTGGTACAAAGTTACGCCGTCATTTTAGTTTCAATACTTCAACGGAACTTTAACGAAAGTAAATAAATGTTTTCGTTTAATCTATCTATAATTTTTGTAAGTAATTCTATTACAAAAATATTAAATATAAATTGTAATATACTAACTTACCAGGTCCATAAAATCTTTTTCCTCTTGTAACATCGAAAATTGTTCCGTTCACAGCCAGCAAAACTCTTCCTTCCGAATCGGTTCCATCGAATTTCTTTAGTTCAGCCACTGTCATATCCTTCCTTAGCTTCGCCATCGGCGGTGGCGGAGGCGCTGGCGGCTCTACCACTTCAAAATGCGACCTTACTATCTTATACAGAAGGTATAAAATGAAGAACAACAATACTAAATTGATGGGACTAGTTAATTCCTCCCAAAACGTCGAACCAGACTCGGCTTCCGTCATTTTAAATGCGTGTTGGTTCCGCGAGCAGTTGTAATGGACTGAACGTTATCAAGACCAACTATCAACTACGTCACGCCTAAGGTCACGTATGCTGGTACTATTGGTGCTAGTTTTAGTATGGTAGAAGCAAAATGAATATAGCATGTTTTTTAAGTATGTTTTTTTACCAATCAGGTTTCGAGATTTTATAACCTGTTTTAAATGTATGGCGGTTGAGATCTTTCACCTGAATGATAAAATACTCGCTGACGTCTATTGACTGTTACATATTCCATTTTTTGAAATTGAATGTCAGGCAATGGTATGTTAGCAAAATCGGTTTTTTTATTATAATATTATTTTAGTATTAGTAGTAATAATTGTTTATTTTAAAATGTATAAGTTAAAAAATATTAAAGCAAATATTAATAGCAGATATTTTAAATATTATATTGGAAGACCGGGGTCTCCTAATACAGGCATTACTTGCTTAAAAGGAGATCTCTGTAACAATATTTTTTGTGTAAAATCTGTTGAACAAATTAAATATTTTTATTATTATTTTTTTAATATATATTTGTTGTATTGTAAAATAAAGTTAATCAATTAATAGTTTTGTTTTGAAACGTTTTTATAATTCAAAGAAAAACATTGAGAGACAATTTAATTATAATTACATTTACCTATTTTAAAATACGTAAAATACATATAAATTTGTTTTTTTTGTCATTAAAAATAACCAGTCCATATAATTATTATTACCTAGGTATTATTAACCAATTTACTTTTACGATTTAATACTAAACTTATATAAGTTTGTAATTAATATTTTCCATATTTCTTGTCTCACCGAACTAGGTCAAACAATTCTCGGACAAGGTTGGAGACCAGAATTGAGACATGTCGAGGTAAATTATATTCATTACACCACTACGATGATATCGTAATTTTTTATTTACTTAACTTATGCTGGCTATTTATATTAGTGATCAAATAAATTAACAATATTTATTGTTATCAATGATCTAGTATACAAACATTCTGTTTTCTACTTTTCTCCCATTTTTTTAACTTAAATATTATGCTTTGCAAGTTTGATCGATAAATAAGTAGCATAAATGTTATATAAAGCATATACAAGTGTAGAGCCTAGAATTGTAAGTGCTACTGGTTGTAGGTTCGATCCCCACTCGAGGAAATGAAATATTTATTTAAATGTATATTTCCATTTTTCGCTCTACTGTCGAACTTTGCGCGGCGTTGAGTTCCGCCACTCTACACTATAATTTTAGGCAATCAAATTTTGAATTAAAGTTCCTACATTATTTCAAACAATACTTAAAGTGAACTCGTGCCCTCTTGCATAATATTCTAAAGATAGCAGTCACCCCAGAGGTCATATACATATAAGAGGCTCATACTTCATATACATACATATATGAAAACAATATGTTAGCGTAGATTCTTTCTAAAAAAAATGTTTCATTATAAATTTTTATTTTTAAATTGTATTTTTTTTTCAGTTTCACGCTGTATTACACAAGTAGTAGGGTAGGCAGAAGAGCCTTAGTGTTGATATACTCCACTCTTCACAGAGTGTCTTAACACTAGGTTCCCTCTGCCTACCCTGATGTGTACTAAATACAGCGTGAAACTAGTTTTTTAAATTAACTTTTCCTATAGAACTGTTATTTAAGGTGTGAAGTTACAAAATGACCCTTTTATTTTCTGTAGCCATTTTAAGATCACCGGTAATTGCTCGTTAATTGGAAGGAAGAGACGTCCAAGCCATTATTAGCTGAGCGAGGATTGTCTTTGTAACGATATATTTCTGTCTCTACATTTTGAATTACGTTGAATAAAAAAATAAAGCATTGTTCTCTTTTAGTTATTGTTTAAAGTGCAGTTTTTAAATTAATTAAGAGATTTTTTAAATGTTTTTTATAGTAAATGGGTAAACTACAATATTTATTCTAATTTTTTCTTATAAAACCTTGTTTTATTTTTACCTTCTTGAGTTTAGCTTTACTTTTGCCGTTTATACTTAATAAATTATTAATTCTGTTTATAGTTAAAATAATGAATTTGAGTAATCTATTCACGTCATCTACATCTTTTTGGATTAGCCTTAATAATGGGGTGTCTAATACTGACTTCCCCCATATTTATAAAAAAACTATAAACTTTTTTATTTCACTAGAATACACGTTGAAAATACTAAATCAATCCAAACAATTTGTTATTTCAGTAATACCTTGCAGTTAACGTTAATCCAGCAACGTACATGGTTTTCTCAATATGGCTATCACTAGCCCATTAGATAAGCTTTTACGCTACTCTTGACTTTCTATCAGCATTAATTTTTAGAAGTTCATACATTATTACTATTTAAATTGTTTTACTTTAAACAATCCCTTTTTTTCATATATATGCCAAAGTCGAATAGATATAGCAGGGTATGCAGAAAGAAGCTACTGTCGAAATAATTGAGATTTCTTGTATCATATACAATGTACACTTATACAATATATTTAATTTTAATTCTGGATAACAATCATACTTTTACATATAAAAAAATATCAAATATAACAAAAAGAAAAATGTTTTATTACATTTGGATCTAAAGAATGTAAATCTTGCTATGGCAAGAGAAATCTTATATAAACGAATTCTATGTTTAATGCTGGCATGAATATTGCAGGACTATCTATTTTCTGTGCCCGTTAAAGTTCAACATCACTTTAAAATATTCCTCAGCTCAGTATTCCTGAAACCTGGATAAATTTAAATATTATGAATTCTAACTATATCAAAATATAGATGTACAGGCGCTGGTGAGACCCAGGAATCAGATTATTGCAGTGGAACTTGTATTACAAGTACGTAATATTTTAAAAAATATAAAAAAAAAAATAACGGGAACCTAGTACTTTCCGTGGACCGACAGTTATGAAATTTGGCACCAGTATTCCAGAAAATAGAATAAAATGTATACGTATTTCTTAAAAAAAAATAAACTTACAATCCCGAAATTGATACGTGGCCTTCGGTGGACACGTCCTAGTCGCACTTGTTTTTTGTAGAGCCACAATCTTGAACCTAGAAAATCTATTTTGATTTTCATGATGAAAATAGAGAACGGAGTGTCTTGATACTAGTTTCTCTTTGTCTGCCACTAGACACATAAGGTAATATATTAAAGTAGCATTGTATGGGACATTGAGTCCACGTAATCGAAGTTGCGGGCAGCTACTAGTATATACATATATACATAAATTCTAAAACAACCAGATATATGATGAAAAATATATTTTTAATATTAAAATGGAATATGGCCGATTAAAAGTCCACAATAGTCGATTACTCCACTCAATGAGTACCTTTTCATATCAGTACGATCGATCAATTCTGTTCTGATTTACGTTTATTGGCATCCATATATATTATTTTTGTTTTGTATAAATCTCTTTTACTTTTATGTGTTTTCATAAAATTTTATAGATCCGTTCTATAGATCCATTAGTTAAATATACCGATATTTAAATTCTGTTTTATTTTGTTAATTTTAAGCAATTGCTTGAATTTTTATTTTATAAGGTTAAATATGCAGGAATAATTAAGTAAGGCTTTTATCCTAGTAATTTTTTTGTATGTGCTTATATACATACAATAACTAAATGCTATTTATATAATATACTATGTCCATAAACACTTTCTGTTCCTAGGTGACTGACAGACAAAACAAAGACGTTACTGAGAAAATTGAAATATAAGAAACGAAAAAGATTATCTTTTTTAGCTCTTAAAGCATGAGCACACAAATATGTTCCTGTCCAATTTAATAGACAGTATTTTAATAAAATACCATCTTTATTACATATATAAGTAATCTTAATTAAATAAACAATAGAAACTTATAAATCTTTTATTTGTTGTAGTTAGGATTTTCTAGGAATATATGAGATAAGAAATTACACATAAGAATTATAGGATAATTGCATAAAGTATTTAACAATATTTGCTTCAGGTAGTATCAATATACTTACAGTTGTGTACATATTTATATGACACGAGCAGAAATATGAAATTACAATTGTACGAATACGAGTTGAACGAATAAAGTTAATTTAAATTATTGAGACAAAAAAAAATATTTATTATGACAGTTCCAAAAATGTGAAACATTAACTAGAGATCTCTCTAGTTAATGTTTCATAATGTTCCTAGTGTCAAAACATTCTATTGTCCGTACAAATTCGAGATAGTTTTTTTTAGGCGGAATGCAACCTCAGCCAGAAATGAAAATAATTCATTTCTCAAGTGAAGATCAAACCCATAAAAATAGTTTTTACAGTCATACTCTGAACCACTGTGCCATAGCGGCCCCAATATGTATGTATACATAATTCGAAATAGTATCTCTAAACTGACTGACTGACTGAAACTGTAATTACGGAAGTTTGACGAACGCTTGTATTGAAGATAGCTTGCGAGGTGTTATGGCTACATCTCACATACACACGAACACTCCGCCGTATTGTGTTGTTTCACAAACACTATTATAATATAAATGGATTCCCAAGCCAAGCCATTAAGATTTAATTGAAACTCAAGTATTGCCACTGATTTGTTTTCGTTTTGTATATTTTGTGTAGTTCGTGTAATAAAAACTAATGAAGTTATTACAATTTTATGGCTTTTGCTTTATATCAGTTACTTGTTGTCACTTAAATATTATTGTATAGAATAAATAGCGTTATTTGTATTGGTTCTCATTAAATAAAATATTAAGAACCGTTGTGGCGTATAGGCACGAACGTGCAAATGTAAGCGCAACGGTTGTAGGTTCGATTCCCACTCAGAAGAATGAAATATTCACTAATTAATATTTAATCACTTTCTCGCTGTGGTAACAAGGTGTTGAATTCATGTACTCAATACCCTAACAAATGGGGAAGTGGAAAACGGAGTGTCTTAACACTAGGTTCCCAGGTATCTTCTGCCTATCCTATTTAAGGACAAATACATTTAATGATAATAAATTAATCATTTAATGGGTATCATAACTAAGTAGATAAAATGGCGTTAAAATAAATCTCATAAGTAATTTAAATCATTTTGAAAATAAATATATTTTATTGGTTCAATTTACTACTAGAGGTGCGATATGGCTGTCAGTTACTCTTACACGGATATTAACTTCACTGATTATGTTATCAGTCGAACTGATAGTGAAAAGAATTACGATTATTTATTTTGTTGTTTAATATTCAATAGGTAGATATGTCGAAGTTTTACTTACTGTAAGGAAAATCTTTTTATAAGAACATCTGTTGAAATTATTTTATATTTACATATATCTATTTAATAATTAATGCGGCGTTTAGTTCCGCCATTCAGCATGCAATGCCTCCAGAACTCGGAACGATAAATTATTATTTATTAACATTTGCATTTCTTTGTTCTGGTAATATGGAAAAAAGTGGCGTTTATTTTCGCAACTCAATGCGCAACGTCTCGAAAATTAGATGGAAAGTGAGGACCGGAGTGTCTTAACACTAGACAGCTCTATATTTACACATATCCGTATCCGTAAGTGGAATTCACTTAGGTTTACTATAAAAAAGTGATAATTCACAGATGTGGTTATTACTTAGAAAATGTATCTACATAGCCATAAATATGTTGTGTTAAACTACGTCTAAAGCAATTTTTGGATGTATTAATAATGAAAAAAAAAGGAATTTGTATTACATAACAAACGGTACAAATTACGTGCAAAAACTGAGGTGTTTGAGGAAAAAAAAAAATAGTAGTTGCCCTATTAGCAAATGGAAATTGCAGTGATATGTTAGGTGGATGGAATGATAGAATTGGATGAATGGAAATGGTGGACATCCAGCTAAAGAAATTAATGAGGAAAAAAAAACATAAAATTTTATACACAAGTTGGAGAACTGTAGAATTTTTTTTATCTTACAAAATTAATATAGCAGCTTGTAACTTTTTAAAATAATTTCACTCAAATTGCTCAAGGAATTTTGTCAGGTACAGAGTGAATTTTAATTTTACCTGCAAAAGAAGCATGCCTAATTGCCTAATTAAGAACTCGGAAGGAAACCGCGAGGTCCCCAAGTAACACTCAATGGAATTAATTAAGTGTATTAAACGAGCACGGAAATTAAATATATGAATGGACATGCTCATTTTGTGAAATATTATTTTAATATTCTACGTATATTTCATTTTTCATTTTAAAATCTAAAATGAGTTCGGACTAATATTAATTTAACATTCTTTTCTTATATTCTAGAAATTTGCAGTAGTTTAGTTATTTTAGATTACAATTGTTAATTAACCAATTAAATAATTTGAGATTTTTTTTTATAATAGTTTTAATTTTTTTGTATCCACTGCATCACCGTTATTCTCGTTAAAGTTTAACTTAGTGATATAAGAAGCGCGCTAGAAAAAATATTTATAATAAAATATTTTTTTCTTTAAAGGAAGGGTTGGGGTTTAGCAATCTAGCCTACATTGTTTAGAAATGAGTAAAGAATAGAATCATCTATTTATCACAAAAAGTCGCACATATATAAAAAAATATGTCATAAAAAGTCTTATCAAATCAATTTATTATATCACAATCAAAAACCTTGTAAAATATAATAGAAATTTCAGCATACCAGAAACAAAAAGGGTTGAGATTTTAATTCACTTTAAAAATTCACTGTACCTCTTCTTTTATTCAAAACAAAAATAAATGAAAAAAATAAAGAATAGTGTACATTCTTAGGTGAAACGGGGCACGAATAATTTACGCTTTCGCCGAAAAGCTCTTCGAAAACTCAATTATCTAAGTCTTTTTGTCTCTCTGTAGCTTACAGCGCTGTGAAAACAAAACAAAATTTAAAATACGGGTACGTTTTAATGTGTAAATGTTATAAACAATGTTTGTATAAAATGTACTTTAGACAATATTATGTATGATAAGACAGCTAAATTGAATTGTAAATTCTAGTTTTTTTGAATATGTTTTACTTTTTGTAATTGGATTTAAATGAATTTACTTTCTTTTGTTGTAGTTGAATTTAAATTCTCTTTGTAGATTTGGAATAAACAGTATGGACTTATTTTTATTTATTGAGTAATGGCGCAGTGGAAGAGTCTCTGATTGAAAATGCGAAGATAATAGCTTCGATTCTCACCCACGTGATGATGAATTATTTTCATTTTCTGGCTCTGTTAAAACCAATTCGGCGTTGAGTTTTATCATTTTAAACTGTCTGCGATTAAGGTGATAAACTTCATCATCATCTTCGTTCTCACGAAGTGTCTTAACACTAGGTTATACCCTACCTTGATATATATGGGATTTATCGTGAAGAATGAAGTAAATTTGGTGAGAAAATTAATGCAATTGTATACATTTAGCAATACTCATTTAATAGTACCGATATTACTAAAACAAGTATAACTGACGTCATTTTCTGTCTAGGTACACTTTTGTGATACATATGTACCTCGTATTCGAAACAGAATTTCTTTATTATTTCGTATCTGAAGGGTCTGAGCGGAACTCTATTGTTGCTCTTTTCGTCCAGTTTTCTATTCATATGCCAGAAATTTCTATCTTTTATACAAAATCCATTTACTTCACAATATATATTTTGTTTCACATTTTTAATAGTTTGGAACAGTGTAACTAGGTACTAAGTTTAACTAAAGAGCTAAGTTATGTTTTTTAATACTTTGAAGTTTGATATTATACTTTTAAAGTGAAGTTTTCATAAACTTTCAAAATATTTTAAATTTTAAGTATTTTTTAAAGAATCATTATTGTGATTTCTTTTTTATAGAAGTACCTAAACCTAAACTTTTATAAAAAAGTAAGAAATCGTTACAAATTTATTACTTCAAAACTTAATTTAATGTATACATATTTCAATACGATAAAATTCCGTTATACTAAGCAAAGATAGATAATATTCTAAGAAGATAACCAATATTCTTATCGAATTATGCGAATAAAAAATATGGTCATAAATTTTAAATGTATATGGTATAATATTAGGCAGTGGTATGGGAAAAAGGGGACGAATACAAATTGATCTTCAATATTGTTACTATAATATTGGAGGAAGGTGATCTAAAAAGTATAACAACCTTCCAAAGTTCATATATAGAGATGTGATTACGAAAGGCGCTGTAGTCTTTTAGCTATCTTATTTTCAGAGATATTGAGTAAAGTTATTTGTATTAATGTAATATTGTATAAATCATACTAAATTTTATATATTTTTTAAGAGGGTAGGCAGAGGGAACCTAGTGTTTAGACACTTTTTTCAATGCCTCGAGAATTCAGCGGAAAATGAGGAACAGAAGTGTCGTTATGAGAACGGCATAACTTAACACTAGGTTCCCAGGTTCCCTCTGCCTACCATACTATGAGCACGATACAGAGTGAAGCCTAAAAAAAGTAATACTTGATTTAAATAAAATTTTGCTCTAAATTATATTAAATTATGTTAAAAAGAACTTATTCCGCTGAATAGACTACAATTAAGGGGAAGAAGTTCATAATTTTACGTTTAAAACTTCAGATTTGTGCCATACATCGTTAATAGTGGAAACTTTTTGAATAAGTTACTCGACAATGAGTTTTATGATAAAGTTTAAGTGTAGAGCATCCATGCTGCAGTGTGACTATATATACTTCATGATATGATGAGGCCAGTCGATCTTCATTCGAGGAAATGAAATGTTTATTTAAACGGACTGAGTATCTCAAGATTTGGATCCCTCAGCTCACCCTGCTGTGTGCGGGTTACAGCGTGAAGCTATGCTATGAGATATATTATTGTAAACTTAGTGGTTACACGATCAATTCTCACTGTGAATCCTACTGTAGTTTGTGAGGATATATATTGGTTCTATTTTCACGCAAAAACTAGTGAACAGATTTGGATGAAATTTTACATAAATATAGCTTTTACATCAGAATTTTATAAGTATTACAATTTCTAACAAGATTTTGTATTGTATAACAATACGTATAAGCGGACAAAGCCGTGTGCAAGCTGCTAG
The DNA here is from genome assembly GCA_016802625.1 of Heliconius numata. Taxonomy (NCBI): domain Eukaryota; kingdom Metazoa; phylum Arthropoda; class Insecta; order Lepidoptera; family Nymphalidae; genus Heliconius; species Heliconius numata. The sequence goes on along the minus strand of JAEBDU010013416.1, from coordinate 5,298 downwards.
TGCATATACGGGCCAATAAAGTAAGCATCGCAGAGTTTTATTATTCAACGACTTTAATCAATACCTAGAAGAAGTGGGAAACAAGTAATTTAGTGCATATGACACCTACACATATCTGCATAGAATAACTAAATTACTTTCTAGTCCAGGATCAGGAAATCAGGAGACAATCTACCTTACTTATCTAAATTTGACTTATCTAAAGTTGCCTCAAAACAGAAAGAAATGGAATAATGTAATCTATTTATATATTTTTTGCTGTTATACTTCTTGTAACGTATTCCGATGTTTATTTTATACAAATGCCAAAAAAACTCTTCGACACAAGCGTCGTTGCCTAATTTCTTGCCAAACATTATCCCTTATAAATTAAGGTGGGATGAAAAAGTTACCCAATACGTGTTTGGCATAACAATACACATATTTTATTTGCCAGTCTTTATTACAATCGGAGTAAAGTCGCTTTTAGTGTGATATCCTATTTTTCTGTAAAATGTAGTTGCAAGGTGAGGCTAATTAGCCTAATTAAATTTCTGTAGCGTTTCTAGACCGTGCCTCGAATCAATCTAAATCTGTTAGCGTTTAAGTTACTAACTCTTTACTTAATAAGAATTCTGATCGTAAGTATTAAAAAAAATCAGCTTGACGCTGTATCCCGCACATAGCAGGGTAGGCAGAGGAAACGTAGTGTTAAGACACTTCGTGTAAGAAGCCCTCGTAACCATTTTTGATTTATTCTAGAGATCTGGTATTTAGGGTAATATTTTCATTGCGTCGCTCTGATGGAGTTCCGCAATGTGGGAGCGGAGTGTTAAGACACTTAAGATGTTTTCTCTGTCTATTTGTCCACGCTATGCTACCGGGTGCAGGTGAAAAAAATAACAGGTTGCTTCATATTAAAACATCGCGTGTAAAAAAATACGATTTTTCGGTCAATCCGGTTAATCATTTTACTGACGCACGCTTAGTAATAAAAAGAAAATAACTCGTGAAATACGTTTTATTATGTTTTATAAAAAAATATTACTATAAATGACCTTAATTAGGCGATTATGCAGTCGACTCACTCAGTGTAAATAATTATTTTAATTTCCTCGCTCTTGTAAGAAGAAGCGCAGCGTTAAGTTCCACCACTAAAAACCAAATGTTTTGAATTCGTCCCTAAAGTAGACAACAAAGCCTTGTCTCGAATAAATAACATTAATTAAACGACTATTAAAATAATATTAATTTTACGAATTTACATTTGATATCATGTTGGGATATCCGTTTAATGTATGTTTTTTTTATATAGCACTGTAAGTAGTCTTAAGCATCATCGTAAGTATTATGAAAAGAAAAAAAAATGAAAGTTAGTTATTTTTAAAGAAGTTTTTTTACCATTACAGAGAATGAGCGGGCGATGGCAAGTGAAGTTAACAGGAGGCAAGAATCCTTGTATTTTATAGTTTTAAATATTTTAACTAGCAATAATCTCTAAAATGCAGCACAATCGATGCATAAATGCTTATGTCTATTGATTGCAATGACTTAGAAACTTGATTATTTCCACGTTTTAAGGGACTGTAAGCTACAGATACATCCATGGGATCACTAGATAAATGGTCTTGACAGACAGAGAAAATTTACTTTATAATTAAGGGTTCCGTTTTTACGGTTTGAGAAACGGAACCCTAAAAAGCGATAAAAATAACGTTAATTTAAATTTCAATCTACCGCGATAAAACGCCACGAGTCTAGTTCAGTATGAGTTTTTAACTGAACGTTTTCGTTTGCACAATTCAAATGTGACTGTTCAAAGTGAAAATAAAAGAGCGTGCACTCCTTCCATTTATCTCCGTGATAAAGGGGGTGGTATGAAGGTTGAAGCTGAAGGCAGCTGTGGCCAATTGTTACTCTACTACGGATTTGTATGCGCTACCCGACTATTCTTTTGTTGGGAAGAGAGCGGAAGTGATACGAGTCGGAATTACATTTATTTTAAACTATGCTGACTAAGATTCATTTTTGTTATTTATAATTATGTTTTTTTTATGTTTTCGTTGGCAAATATAATATAATATATATATATTTTCAGCTTCACGCTGTATCCCGCACGCAGCAGAGGGAACCTAGTGTTAAGAAACTCCGTTCCCCACTTTCTGCCGAATTCTGGAGGCATTGCGTGTTGAATGGCAGAACAGAGAAATAGAAATATAAAAATAAATAAATATTTCACTTCATCGAGTGGGAATCGAACCCACAACCGTCACATTACAGTCACACTCTTGTGCCGCTGCGCCACGACGGCCTCAAAATAATATATATTTTTTGTCATATTGTTTTTTAATGAAAATTACTGATTCATATATAATTCTAAAGCTTATGGATTCTATTGATAACAAATAGATAAACTGCTTATGATCAAATTTTACTTTCGCGATAAGGTGTGATCGATTGGAAAAAATAATTTATGAAATTTTATAATAATTATTAGATGGTCTGTTACGTAATTACGTACTTAGAAAAAGAAATTAAGAAAACCAGTAGATTTTTACGGATTGTAACTTTCTTTGAGTCTATAACGCGAGCTTAAACTAAATGCGAGTGTAAATAGAAAAAAAATTATAATAAACTAATACATCTCAATATTCTAGTTCAATATTAACGAGTTAGCCATATTAACACTGTGGACCTTTATTCAAAAATAACGAATTTTCTTAAAATAATACTTTTAGACATACTTTATACAGCCATCCCGTTAATGCTTTGGAAAGTGTAAACCAGAAAATAGCAATAAACGAAGCATCCATTGCGATAAAAAATTTCGAACACGCTTGGAAACATTTAACTTTGAAGTTTTGAGCGGAATTTGCGGGTTTTTTTTGCTCTTACCACTTTTTACGCTGCGACTATAATATATATATGCAGTGGAGTTGAAGATTTTTGCTAGACTCAAAAACTTTGGAGTATTAACGATGTATGGCGAAAGTTTTCAAGTTATTACAACTTAAACTATGATTTTTTAACAAGAATTATATATAATTGATAACCTGGGCACCTAGTGTTAAGACCTTATTATTATTAGGACTTTTTCTTCCTTTACTTTACTTTTCTGGAGGCAATGCGTGTTGAGTGACGAAATTCAACGCCACGTTTTGTCAGGTTACCAGAACGAAGAAATTAAAATATTTAATATTTAATTTCTTCTAATGAAAATCAAACCCACAATCTGTCGAATTTACACTCGCACGCCAGTCTCCCTCTATCATAATATCATAACTTCCTTGTTTTAAATTTACAAAATTATTCATATATACAAAAAATATAATTAAATCGTACCTATTTTTTCAACTTCAACATCCACTATGAACATATACGCAGCTATAATAACAACTGTAGGTTCAAAACCTCTCATCAAAACTTGAGACCACCAACCCGAGAATGTTTAATGTTCAAGCAAGTTCGGTCTATGTAAGTTGATCGTTATAATTTTCTTGGGATGATTTACAAGGAGGTCGACCTGCAAATATAGGTTGCCATACGCAAAACGCAGATCCAACTTATATGGAATTAATTTATTGGGGAAGAAGATTCACATTTATTTGGTTTTAACTTTCTGACGTGTGGAAGAGTTTGTCAGTTAAATTAAAGTTTTGGTTAACTCTTATCAGGCATCACTTATCATTATGTTTACCTGTTCTTATTCTATTATATTTATTTGGTACGCTAGCTTAGTTGTGATTATGTTTCAAGGTTTAATATATCTTTTTCTGTTGACGAACTGTAGGGGCATTGCGTGTTATATGGCGGAACTCAACGCCGTGCGATAACTTGTTACCAGTGAGAGGAAATGAACATATTAAATATTTCATTCCACATAGCAGGGCAGGCAAAAGGAATTTATATACTTAAGATAATTAATTTTCTGCTTTCCGCCCGAGTTTTACACTTCATCTACCAGGGTAGAAAAATCAAAATAAACCCGAGTCGGGATTGGACATACAACTATCACTTTTAATATCAGAAATTTTTCCACTGTGCCACAACGGCCTCTTTATTTATAATAATATTATTTATTGAAACAATAATCATAATTTTTTTAATTGTCTTATAGTAGACTATAAAAAATACGAACGTAAATCATTAGTAAACAATAGTTACATAAAAAAACGTATGAATATTTTATTATGTAACATGCAGACAATCGAAGAAAAAATCACATCACTTTCTTGACTATTATTAATTTTAAAAAAATATGATAAAATATTTTGATAAAACTATACTTCAAGATGTTCTGTGATGAATAGTACTTCGAGAAACGAATTTCCTTGATAAATTACCTAATCTTTTCAAGACCTTTTCTAGTGGCGATTTATTCGTTCATAGAATTATTTCTCCTTTTGTCCATGAAATGAATTTGAATGAATGAAGTCTAAAGATATATCTTATTATGGCAAAAAATATGTAGGTTTCTATTTATGTCAGATATCTAAAAAATGAGCTGGTTGTTCCTGCCTATAATGAATTCAGGAAAAATCATGAAAACAAAACGTTATCTACTCTCATCGTCATATCAAAGGAATAGATGTTTTTATATTGTACTAAGTAGCCTTTTTATTTTTAAATCTTGTACCTACATTCAATATTTTGCTGAAAAAGCTATATGATAACTAAGGCAAAAATTTGAAGACGTGATTGCGAAACGCGACGAGTATGAAAGAGAGTGTCTCAACACTAGGTCTCTTTTGCCTATTTGTTGTTCAAAATATATTTAGGTTCGTATCTTAAAGAAAAAAACACATTATATCAGTTTTATCATATTTTTTGTATAAAATTTATATTTAGTGCGAAATACCTGTTCAGTCTCTATGTAGGAATAGCCGAATTTCACCGCCAAAATACTCTATGGCCACCTCTATAAAAGTTAAAAGCTTAGTCGAAAAAATTCATACAGCTTTAAGAGCGGGTTGCAAATGCGAGTGCATGCTTGCAATGTACAGTTTCCCATCCCAGGAGAGTGCTGTCAGGGTTGCCAAAAAATTCTACTTTTGCATAAATTATTATTTGAATATACTTTTAATGCAATTGCTAAATACATTTAAATATCAATTATCTGTATTTTTAATATAAAAAATATTTTTATAAATTTATATACAGAAAGTGACAACCCTAGGCAAAAATATTTACCGGTAGATTCGCTTTTATTCTCTGTTGTGTGAGTTTGTTTTAATAGTGGAATAAATCTAAAGCGCACGTGTCACTTGAGAGTTGAAATTGATATTTAGTAGTTTTAGGATAAAATAGAAAAGTAGGTAT